>LDKF01000127.1:17422-32052 GCA_001026735.1 Rotylenchulus reniformis | reverse complement strand
CCCAACAGAAAATCGGTGCTAGGTCATTCCGCAAAAAGTATCAAAATAGATTTTTAGTGCAAAATTAGTGCTAACTAAAAATATTATGAAAAATTAAATAAAAATAAAGAAAATAAAAATTTATTTTTGGCTCTGGGATTTTATGAAGAGGAAGTATTCTTTTTCCTTTATGAACTTTCTCTCTACACCTTCTCCCTGCGTACTCTTTTGTTGTTATATTTCTATGTCACTTCAGTGAAAAATTCGCTTCGAAAGATCGAAGGTTCAAATCAATTCAATCAATTTTATTTCTATTTTTTAATGATATATAGATAGAAATTCAATTTTTTGATGTAGTTGAATAAAAAATCGATGTTAAGCAAAGAATAATTTTGTTCTTTTAAGATAAGTTAGGTCGTAAAAAGAAATCACGCTAAAAAATTTGGTTGAGGAAGAAATAATTGGGCAAATAAATTAGATATATAAGAATCAAAATATTTTTCTTTATTTTTATTTAATTTTTCATAATATTTTTACTTAGCACTAATTTTGCATTAAAAATCCATTTTGATACTTTTTGCGGAACGCCATTTTTGATACTTTTTGGTTTTTGCGGAATGACTCAGCACGCAGAAAATCCAGGCGTCGGCCCTTCCTGTGGACCTTTGGTTCGATCCCTATTTATCGTCCCTTTCCTTTTCATTATTGATTTTCCCTTAAGGACTGGGATAACCTTACGGAGCTGCGCGATCTGTTGCGCGTCGACAACTCGTCGCTGCAAGCGGTGCGCATTCCGTTGTCCAATTCCCAGCGCATGATGCCGGAAGGGGCCCTTCATGCATTGCCCTCCTCCCTCCGCTCGCTGCGCATCAGTTTTGGCCAACGTCTCTCCGTGGATCTGCTGCCCTCGATCGACGCCATCCTCATGCAGAAGCGTGACCACATTGATAAACTGCTCGAACTCGCTGCCTCATTTTGTACCCAGCTCGCCATGTTGATGTTTCCAATAGGCTTTTCCGTCAACGAGCTATCGCTGACAAAGCTTGTTCGTTTTAAAAAGTGAGTGTAGGCAAATTTAAGACATTAACTTGCCATTGGGATATATGGTTATATCGGTTAGAAAGGACCAAATCAATTAATGAGTCCATTAGGTTGAAGATCATTCGTTTGTTGAGATTATTTATCATTTATTCTACTAAAATCCTTAATATCTACGAACATCTGTCAGACTCTTCTACTTGCGCCTCTGTTTTGCACCTTCCGACTCCAATCTGTTTGGCGATCCCTTAGTGAAGATAGGCGCAAAACTGAGGGCACTTTTGCTGGGAAATGTTGACCCAACGGTAGGAGGTGTCCAAAAAAAATCACCCAACATATAAGCTCAAAAATTTATCATAGAAGCTAAACCATTAATTTTTTAATCCAACAAAAAAAAATTAGAAATAAAGTTATTTAATAAATCAAAAAAATCCTCGCAGATTCTCCATCTGATTGCAAAGCATTGTCCTCAGTTAGAGCATTGCCACTTTCACATCTTCTGCGACGAAGCAGATCAAGAGTGAGAAAAAAAATTTAATATAGATTTACACTCCTTTTTAATGCTAATAAGTATATTTTATTCCAAATCAACCACAAGGCACGCATGTGCTCTTATATAGTAGTGAAGTAAAAATAAAATAATTCTCATAAAAGAAATTCGTATGAATTAATTATGGAATAAAATCAATAAAAAGTGTAAGGGGAGCAAATATGGTCGAATTATAAATTTCTCGAATTAATGATTAAGATTTTCAATTTTTTGCCAGTTATTTTTTTAATTAATATGAAAATGAACAATTTTAGTTATGACTTCCTTCTTTTCTATTTTTTTTTATTTTTGTTATTAATTTCGACGATTTCCGAACCCATTTCCTTTTCACAGAGTATTTTCTGCCCTCCAGTCCGTGTTCCAACTTGCTCATCTGCGCTCGGTGTCCATAGGCTACACCCACTCTGATTATAGCGATGAACTGATACGCACGCAAATTTTTGCTGCAATCAGTGGACTGAAAGACAAAATTGAGGTGCACGAAAATTAAAAAAAAATGTTGAAAAATTAAAATTCCACGTTCCACCCATCGGACATTTCAATAAAAAATCACTTTAATTTAGTAATCCATATATCAAATCGTTTTATTTTGAAAATTGGCAGCAATATCACGTTTTTTTATTACAGTACCTTCATCTTTCTGCGGATTTGCCACTGTCTTCCAAATTCGTCACAAACTTGATCAAGCTTAATCCTGTATGTTTTGAGGAGTTATTGGTCAAAAAATTTAAAAACAATTTCCTTTTCAAATTATCAAGTAATACGGTTTATCGCTACGCTAATATTCGGGTTTTTAATCTTTGAACTTTCTAAAAAATGAATCAATCAATCGCACTGTCATTCTGTGTTTATAAAGGTCTAGACAATGTCCTTTGCAGAAGTTGCGCAAACTGGGCTGCGCGATCCGAAGTGATCAAACTTCTGTAGAGCTGGGCGAACTGGAAACGCTGTTGCGGAACATGGACGGACCCCTGGAGTTGGAGCTGTTCGCTCAATGTCGACCCGAGCTGGAAATGGGGTACAATCGCAGGATCCAGGTCCGAAACCACATTTTGCCGGAAAGCATTAGCCAACCGATGTTGCGCCAATTTTGGGCACAGACAACGGACTCAGTGCCGTAAGTTTAAATTAAAAATTAATTTTTTTTTTTCCGCAAAGGATCAGAGTCAAATTTTATCGGATTTTTTTTTGAATTATTTTGTTTTATAATGAGGTTTTATTGACTTATTTTTCTCAATTTTTATTTTCATTTTTTAAATTTAACTCTCCGATGCTTTTTGGAAAATCGTTTTGCGACTTAATTGGCTCGATGATAGTTTGGGTTGATGATGGATTGGGTGGTGCAGGATTGGATTAACACCACTTTGCAACTTGCGCCAAATCTCTCATCCCTTTAGTGCTCTGGGCGACTTGGACGACTGACCGGAGAGGAGAGAGGAACAACATTATTTTTGTTTTGTGACCTTCCAATCTTGTTTTTCTTCTCATAATGTTTTTCTATCTCTCATCCCTTTAGTGCTCTGGGCGACTTGGACGACTGACCGGAGAGGAGAGAGGAACAACATTATTTTTGTTTTGTGACCTTCCAATCTTGTTTTTCTTCTCATAATGTTTTTCTATGAATTTTCGTTAAATTGTTATAAAAAATGAAAGAGAAATCGTGATGATAAAGTTCCAAAGCTTGCGGAATTCATTTTTGCGAACATGCGCGATTTTGGCGTGGAAAATTGGAAAGCATGACTTTATAAAAGCATAAACCTGTTTTAGTAATACTGATCCATTATTTTTTTACCCAAAAATTGTAAATGGTTTTTTATTTGAAACGAAAAAAAGTGTTCGTTGGAAAGAGATAATGCTCATGAAAAAGTGTTGAAGAAAACGAAAAGATTACATGAAAAAGAAAAAGAGTGTTCATTGATACTGTAGCACGTTCGCTAACTTTTGGGTAAAAAAATATGTAGATCAGTACTAATAATTTTTTTGTAAATGGAATTATAATGATATTATCCTACTTAATCGAAATTTCTACCCAAAATAAATTGTCTTAGCTTCCAATAGAAATCTTCAAAAAAATCTTTTTTCCGCTGAAAGAAATTAAAATTCGACTAAAAAATTCAAGAAACAAAAAAAGTTTTTTCAGCACGAATATAGTTACGTTTTATTCTGTTACACAATGTCAATCTCATCAACTTCCATCAACAATTTGGCAGATGACTCATTGGTAAGGATTTTTACTGCTTTATTTGGTTCAAAATCCTTAATTTTAGGCCCACATTTTCTCATTTCTTCCACCCGGTGAACGTGTTCGGCTGGAGCGAGTTTGCAGAAAATGGCAGAAAGTTGCAAAATCACTTGCCTGGACCGACTTCAGGACGCTGGATAGCAACGAATTGGCACAGAGAGGCAGTCACAAGGCGGTTCGTTGATTTTTGAAAAAATAAAATAAATTTGCGAATTTTCAGAATAGTTTCGAAAATCCAATTTTTAAAATTGTATTAACTTTAAGCATTAAATTGAAAATTGGGGTAAGATTGAAGAAATTTAGCCTTTTTTTAAATTCTCTGTCTGTTGCTGATCAATTTTTTTCTATCAATTAAAAATCCTTTAATTCATTGTTAAAAAACATCCAAACTTAAATTTTCTCCGGCGGCCCCTATCGAGGTCGCCGGCATCCCAAAATACGGTGAAATTTCTTCAAAAAACTTGTATTATGCAAAAAATTGACCAAATTTCTTAGGAAAAGAGCCTAAATTTTCAAGAATTTCTCCGAAAATTGAGGGAAAATTTTATGCTCCTGCCCCCTCCCATCCCGAAATCCTAGGTACGTCCCTGCCCCCCCCCCCAAAATTTTTTAAAAATTAAAAATAAAATATCTCAAAAACCTTCCACTGGGTAATTTTTGACGTTGACGTCAAAAAATTTTTGATGCAAAATCATCTGCTAGTAAAATGACATCCCTGTGGTAATTTTTGACGTTGACAATGACGAACGATTGACATCAAAGTGGATGTCAGAATCGGATTCAGCTTCAAAAATTACCCAACAGAAATCATTTTTCCAATAAAAAAATTCGAAACTTTGGGAGTCAAAATGTGGACCGACAAGTGCTCATATTCCCTGTAAAAAATTTTTTTTCGAAAAGATTAAAAGACATTTGGCCACCCACCTACACATTTTAAATGGGGGTCTGTCTAACTTCGAAAAATCCCACTGATTTTCATTTATATAACTCCAGTACTATTTTTGATAGTTTTGAAAAAAAAAATTCATAAAAAAATTTTCGCCAAAGACAAAAAATTGATCAATTCCCTTAAGAAAATTCGATAAAACTTCAAAAAATTTCCCCGGTGGCCCTTATCGGGGTCGCGGGTCGCCGTTGACCCCTTCTCCCTGATTTTTTTCCTGGCTACGCTACTGGTTTCTCTATAATTTTGCTTCGCTTAGGAGACATTTTGTTTGGGAAAATGAGCTCAAAAAATTAGGGGAAAAAAGTAAACTAAAATGTGAGAATAAAACAATTTCGTTTTTTAGTTGGCCATATGCCGGGCCCTGCTCGATCGATGCGGTCCACATCTGCGCGAGTTGAGCATCACAAATCACAACCTTCGGGGACAACATCGTGGATCAGTGGCCTTTGCTGCGCAATTTGCGCCATTTGCACTTCGGCTCTTATGTGTCGCATGGAACATTGCGCGCGATTGCGGACAACTTGCCACGTCTGCAAAGCATTCGCTTCGAGGATATTTTGAAGGTAAAGACATCATAGAAAAAAGGGGGGTCGACCTCCCCCCTACTATCGATCGTAAGAGGGGCCGGAAAAGGTGGGACCTTCGCAATTTATGAGTCCGAAGAAAATTTTATTTTTCACTTTTTTTAGTTTTTGATTATTTTAGACCCCTTCGCAATTTTTGGGTCCGACCCCCTCTCCATTTTACATAAATTTAATAAAATCATGCACCGGTATTGATGTTTTGTTTTACTAGATTAATTTTAAAAACTTATTTTTCTTTCTTGGCCAAAAATTTTTTGGCATTCTCACATTGAAAGAAATTTTAAATGCTTCTTTTTAGGAAATTCTAACAAGTAAGACGACCAAGATTAGAAAAAAAACATAAATTAGCTTTGCTAGTTTTGGCCTAGCCAGCTTTAAAAAAAATTTCGGAATGATGAATGATGAGGAAAGTTGACAGTTAACATGGCAGTTAGCATTTTTTTCCTCGCAGGACAAAGAGAGCATGGCTGGACTGCACGACCTGTTACGCGTCGACAACGCGTCGCTGCAAGCGTTGCGCCTTCCTTTGACCTACTACCTGGACTGCATGGGTTATTTGCGCCTTCCGGCATTGCCCAGCTCACTCCGCGTGTTGCACATCAATTCGCGCCTTTACGTCGTGCGGAAACGCGATTGTATCAATGAACTGCTGGAACTTGCCGCCGAATGTTGTCCCCAACTCGCCATGTTGATGTTGCCGATGGACATTGCTGTCAGCCAACAATCGCTGGCCACGCTAATCCGATTCAAAATGTGAGTTTGAGAATTAACGTGATCCAATCCATCACTCAAATCGATCGATCAAACAGATCAATCTTTGGCTTGATCAACCATTTTTTGGTGATCGGTCTTTTTAAGAAAAGGATTCGTTAATCGTTATTTGATGATGACTGACAATCTGAACGTGAGTCCGTTCTTGAATCTTGGTTTCGGCTTCTAAAAAACGGCTTCATGCCACTTTTCTTATTTCCTAATTTTTTCTTTCCGACCCCCTNTTTTTTGCAGCCTTCAGTTTTTCAATTCTTTTCGCTAGCTTTTTTTAAAATTTTCCACGCGTCGGTTTTTTCAAAATCTTAAACTCGGATTTTTCAAAAAATATGAACAAATTTTACTAAACATTGAAACAAAAAGAAATCAAGACTGACTAAAACCAAGACCAGGTACAAAGACCATGGCCAAACAAGACCAAAATCAAATCAAGACCAAGACTTGTTGTCTTGGTCACGGTTTCGCGAAAATTCCTAACACTATTAAGAATCCATGATCGATTGTTTTTGACCATTTAACTCCAATTGTTAATTGATTCTAACTAATGGATTTTGAAAACGGTTATATACCTATGTATTTTTGACAGGCTTTTCTATTTGCGCTTCGATTTCCGATTGGCCCATACCGATCTATTTGGCAACACATTGGTAAACATTGGTGCAAAGCTGCGGGCACTTTTGCTGAAAGAGGTTGATTCGAAGGCAAGTATCGAGTCTATATATAAGTATCGAGGCTGCTTTTTTTCTACCTTGTAAGAAAAGCATTCATTGATAATTTTAGAACTTTTTTATTTTGCTTTATCATTGGTAGGTAGTTGGAGAAAATGGAAAATCCAAGGGTCTTTTCTGGTCATTTTCTAGGTGTAATCAAAAAAATTTTCTAGATGATTATCCTACAAATAAATGTTCAATCCAATGGAAAATATATGATATTTATACAGGAAAATTTCTTAATTTTTTATTTAGAAGAAAATTCCAAAAAATCCCACCACAGGTTCTCCATCTGATTGCAAAACATTGTCCTCTGCTGAAGCACTGTTCTTTTAGCATCATCTACCGCCCCCAAAGAGAGGAACAAGGGTGAGGAAAATTGTTGCCTAAAGTTCCAAAGTTTTTTTATTGGAAATATCACTTATCTCGATTGAGCTTTTTCATAATTTTCCGGATTTTTGATCGATCACAAAATTTCCTTTGAACCCTTCTCTCACATTTCATGAGACCTCCTCGACCTTCACCTTCCATCTTCACGGTAAAAACTCGAGCTTCGGAAATTTCAAGTTTCGAGCTTATTGCCTTTTCTCTGTTGAAACTTACATAGTGCAGGATTTTGAAAAGTGCAGTACAGGATCCTGCGGTACAGTACAGGATTTTCCTCTACTATCCGCCTTATCTCACCTTTTTCAGGCTGTTTACCGCCCTTCAAGCCTTATTCCAACTTGCCCATCTACGCTCGGTGTCCATCCATTACGCACACTATAGCGGATTGATATGCATGCCAGTTATGGCCGCAATCAGTGAACTTGCAGCCAAGGGCGATCTTGAGGTGGATGAAAATTCAAATAATAAAAAATGAGTTTTTAGATTAGCATCGGCGAAGAATTTTTATAGGGAAATTGATAATTTTGGTCGAAATTAATCAAGAAAAAACAGCACTAAAGAAATCGTGACAAATCTAGATAAAAAGAAGCTAGACCCATTTTCAGGCAAACACCATGTTTTCACGGTTAATTCTCAAATAAAAAAATGAAAATGTAAAATCTCACATCATAAGATCGAAAACTTTTAATAAGCATTTATTTTTTTCCAAAATTTAAAAAAACATATGAATGGTTTAAAGCCATATACCTATATTTAATGATAATTCAACTTTTTGTTTCATTTACAGTATCTGCGTCTATCTCAGGGATTGCCAGTGCCTGTCAACTTAATCACAAAATTATTCCATCTTAATCCTGTATGTTTGAAGAAGACTCGGATTTTAAATTGATTTTGATTTTTTGAACGAATGACGAATCCATATACTGTGTAAAATTGGAAAAAATCGAATTTTAGCTCTAGAATTATAGACGATTTTACTGCAAAAAATTCTATAACTCGTCAGGCAATTCATACACGCCAATCAATTTTTATAAAAATTGCGAAAAATTCCATTAAAAATGAACATATTGAACTTTGGTTTCTTGGTTGTGCATTATTTTGACGATAAAACAACTAGAATTACTAAGTATTTTTGGTTACAGAAGTTGTGCAAGCTGACATGCAAGATCGGATATCACACACCCGCACAATTGGGCAAGCTGAAGGAGCTGTTGCAGAATATGGATGGACCTCTGGATTTGCAGCTTTTAGAGCATTGTCCGCCCGAGCTGGAAATGGAGGAGAACGGCACCATCCGGGTCCGGGAAGGCTATTTTCCGGATAAGATCAGCCAACCGATGCTGCGCCAATTTTGGACAAGTGCATTGAATTCAGTACCGTGAGTTTTTATTCATTTTTTTTAGCATTTTTAAAGCATTTTTTAAATGGATTATTTTTTTATTCCTGAAGCTTTCTTGATCTTTCAACATTTTTCTTAAATTTGGTATTTATCACATCTACTAGAGATCGGCCGATCGAGATCTCGATACCGAGAGTCTCGGGTCTCGGTACCGAGACTTTGACCGAGAGTCTCGACCGAGATCTCGATCGGTCTTTTTCGCCTCCGACCGAGACTTTATCGAGACCGAGACTTTATCGAGAGTCTCGATCGAGATCTCGATCGATCTTCATTTTTTTACCGAGAGTCTCGGTAAAATTTTTTTAAGAATCCTGAATCAAGAAACCAACAAAAAATCGCCAATTTTTCCTTACGAAAAACCTTTTAAAATCGAAAATTTTTCTCCGGCGTCCCCTATCGGGGCCACCGAAACTACTTAGTACTTAATACAATGGAATTTATTCATTAAAATTTGTTTTAAGCAAAAAGGGCTAAATTTTAAGAAAAGGACTTAAAACCATAAAAGTTTTATTCAGCAGCCCCTATCAGAGCTTTTTTTACTTTAAATTTTCTTAAGGAAGAGGTCTAAATTTTCCAATATTTTTTCGGTGCCCCCCCCCCTATCGGGGCCGCCGGCGCTCCTAAAACAACGCAATTTCTACAAAAAAACTGCTATTTTTTCAGCCGCCGCCGGGGAAAATTTTTTTAGACATTTAGCACTTTTTTAAGAAATTTTACCAATTTTTTGTTTGATAAGAAAAAATTTTACGAAAATTTTTCAAACAAAATGAAAAGGTACCCTTTTCATTTTTTNTCCCCCCCCCCCTAGCTACGCCCCTGCCCCTCCCCCCTACGGGAAGATCATAATTGAATTTTTCTCCCAAAAAATTGAATTTTTGCAAGTTCCGCCCCCCCCCTATGGCAAATTCTTGGATCTGCCCCTCTAGCCCTACCCCTAGCCCATCAGCCAATGCCCGCACACGAAAATTTTATTTCAAGAAAGGGGTCTAACATTTCAAGATTTTCTCCGCCGGTTCCTATCAGGATCATCGGTATCTCTTAATATAATAAAATTTCTTCAAAAAACCAAAATAAAATTGTTCAAAAATTCTTCAAAAAAGTCTCGGTCGAGATCTCGGTATTTTTTGACCGAGATTTACCGAGACCGAGACTTTATCGAGAGTCTCGATCGAGATCTCGATCGGTCTTTTTCGCCTCCGACCGAGACTTTATCGAGACCGAGACTTTGTCGAGAGTCTCGATCGAGATCTCGATCGGTCCCCGTGGCCGATCTCTAACATCTACTGATTTTTTAAAATATTTTTTTACTGATCCTGAACAATAATATAAAAAAAACAAAATGATCAAATAATTAGCTTTGATGAAATCATGCGACAAATCTGACATCCGTATCGAGCTCACAGAACATGTGAAACCTAGGGCTACTTCTAAAATTTCTAATATTTTCAAGAAATAAAATATAAGGACCAGTTTTGGGAGGGTAAATGAATAAGCATCGATTTTAAATAAATAAGAACTATTTTCCATTAATTTTTTCACCTTTTTTAGTTGTACATTGTAATTATTTTAAAATATTTAAAATACCCATTCATCTAGTGAGCTGGGCAACTTAGACGACTGACTGATCGGAGAAGAAGAAGAAGCAGGATGATCTCTATTTGTTTTCATTTGGCAATTTTTAAATTATTTTTCACATCATGATTCCGTGCATTTTTTGATTGATATTTTTTTTAAAAAATATATATGAATTTATGTGAATAAAGCAATGATTTGTTTTTTTGTTTATTTCTTAAAAAAATATTTCATTAGTTCTTTATGGGTCAGATTGTAAATAAAAGTCGAAATTTGGAAAAAAAATCAAAAGGGTAATGGGTAATCTGCCACAAAAATTGTATCAGTTTATACCAAAATAACCAAGATAAAATTTCTACCTAATTGTTCATTAATCGTCCAAAAATACAAATTTTCACTGATTCCAAATTTCAATTTTGATAGTACGTTTTTTCATGATGCATAGAGTGCAGCCGTCAACAGTTTCTGGCAATTGTGAGCAAATTATCGTATAGGGTCTATTAGAGGTTTTCATTAGAGTTTCCAGAGGATGGGGGTCTAATGGAGGGGTGAGCTCCTAATGGTAGATGGGGACTTAATAGAGGTAATACATTATTTTGTTCGAACAACTATTGATCAAAGATTAAAAAATTAATTGGTTATTTTTTTTGGGGGGGGGGGTGAATTTGGCACAAAGTCGAACAAAAAATTTTTTTGATCTTGAGTCGGATTCAAATCAAAAAATGTCACTAGAGTCCAATTTTGGAGGAAAGTTTCTTTGTCGGACTTTACAACTTTCATTCTAAAGTGCGACATTGACTGCCGGAGAAAATTTGGAAAATTTACCGCAATTTTGATGGGTTTTTATTAGGAAAAACATTGTTAGTGAAAATTTACATTTCTAGTGTTCTTATTTTTGACCCCAGAAAAAATTTGAAAATTTAGAAATTTTTACAACTTAGATTTTGATCCTGTTCTCATTTTTGGAATGCTGTTCTCAAATAATCTTTGTATGCTTTGGTGTTGGACTTTGGTCCACAGAAGGACCATGACCTTCCTTTCCCAGCAGGTATATATTCGTCCCATTTCTTCCCCAATGCTGGTACCGTTTTGGCCCTATTTTCTCTTCTGATCAGTCCAATTCAACTCATTTCCTCTACGTCTCTTTCCTGCTGTAATATTTCGTTCTTTTTCGTTTGCCTTCCTCTATTTTTACTTTATACATTCTCCTTTCTAATTTTCGTTGTACTTTCTCGTGCATTCTTCTTTCTAAAACCTCCTGATCACCCAGGCTTTTTTAATCTTAAATGATCTTTTTCCAACTTTTGCCTTTCATTCTCACCAGACCATCTTCGTTTTAGTGAGAGAACGTGGAGGGAAATGAAAACAGAGAAATATAAGAAAATCTTAGGGTAAAAGGTCAGAGTAAAACGAAAGTTGAATAAGACTCAAAAATATGGTTAAAATCGCAAAATATTGCCTAAAGATGATAAAAATGTGAAAATTTTGCTACATATGAAAAATATGGACAAAAAAATTAAGCAAAAGAAGTGTAAAGTTTTATTGAACCTGAGAAAAAAGTGGAAAAAGCTTACTCGAAAATAATCTAACAAATTCAAGATCGGCTAGCCGAAGTCGACTTAAGACTGAAATAAAATATCGGCTACAACAAATAAATGATTTAAAACGGTGGTTGATACCGTCGGTATTTTTTCAAGGAGACCAGCATTTTTCTTTAAAAAGGATTCTGGCAAGATTTCTGGTTGATTCACGCGGAATCCTTTGAAATAAGTGAATCTTCCGCCTCCTCTGTTGTTGGAACTCGATTTCGCCAACTAAAACATGCAGTGCCAATTCTTCACGTCAATGCAGAATGGGCAACTCGAAGATTTTTGTTTCCAATCAAAATAACTCAGAATTAATACGAGTGGATACCAGGACCTTGGAATCTTGACATCCACGGACCCACTGGCTTATCATTGGCATGGGACTTTTAAAAGCTTCTCCTAATACATTTATCATCACTGTCCCTTCCACAACACTTATTTATCCAATCCAAATATAAATAAACACATTACGCCTCAAACATAAGCCAAATACCGTACAACATTTTTCCTATTCATACTCATTGCTCCGAACACACGGAGGAGAGGGAAACTGATCAATGTTCAAAAAAATACTTATCTATCGGTATTTATGAAATCGGCGGAATGTGTGAGCATGGATGTCTAGACACGAAAAAATCTATGCGTAAGTTTTCTCGATCTCCCGAAAAATTTCAAAATAATGAATTTTTCGCTTGTCTAGGATAATATAAAATCTTCGAATTTTAAGGGAAATCCAAAAAAAATTATGTCTAGGTCTTCTCTTTTTTTCGTTCATCGCCTCAGCATCTTCGCTCCATCTTCTTTTCTCAGCAAAGAACCGCCCCATACTTTTCACACTTTTCCGGAAAATTGTAATTGTGTAAAGTGGAATGGGGAGGATCTTTGCACACAATTTTCACTGATATCCTGGTGATTCAGATCCTCTGATCAATCTTCAATCATCTCACCCCGCCCCATCATTTTTAATGGCAATCTTGTCCCATTGTTACTCTTTCGCCTTAAAACGATGTACAACGATATCTTCTTTTAAAAATTAACCTTTTCCTTCTGTTTTCTATGACATAATCTTGCTAAGTAAGCAAATGTCTTCTTGACCTCCTTTCTTCAATTCATTAAATAACAATGATTTACCCGGAAAGCCTGATTAGAGATCTCCGATCACTAGCCAAAAGATCGGACATTGAAAAATTCATAGATTTTTAACTGGAATAATTTTGCCAAATTTTTATATTTTCTTGCCTTAAGGGTTCTAAAGAAATTTTAACAAAAAAGCAATTTTAAATCTTTTTGTCAATTTACTTTCATTATTTTGCACATTATTCATTTAATTTTTTAAAAGTAATTTAGGCTTTTCTTTCAATTTTCTAAGTTTTGTACGGTCAACGGAACGATCTTACGAACTTTTGTCATCCATCCGGTCATGCTAATTTATTATTCCCAAATCACCTTTTTGGACCACTCCGATCAACTTTAGGCCAATTTTAATCTCGCTAATCTCTGAGGTTCTTATTCCTGAGCATTACTTTTTAATCATCCAGATCGCTTTCAAAGTATTAAATCTATCGATTACTCCCATCATGGCACACTGATTAATTACAATCGGTGGTCATTTTTCCGATTAATTCGATCATTTTTTAGATCAGTGATACACATTTACGCATTATCGTCTAATCTCTAATCATATTCACTAATATGAAAAAACATTCGGTAATTTTTACTACTGTAGTTTAGCTCAGGATCTGTAGAATTTTTCTATTTTTATGCCTCAAATAATTTTCTCAGCAATCGTTTCGCAAATTCCTAGCACATAAAAAGCTATTATGATAGTCTTAGCTTGTTTGCGGCACAAAAAATAGAAAATTCCACGAGTTCTAAGCTCTACTATTTCATTTTTATCAAATTTGTTAATTAATAAAATTTTAAGTTCGAGTCCTTCATGCAAGAATTGAACCGTTTGACAAGACTTCGTGATAGCGCAAGGTGTGAAGCAGATCGATTGGCCTGGCAAATTCAGATGGACATCCTTAAGGCAAAATACCCCGACTACAATCGCCGACTTCCGATGGTGATAATAATAATAATATAGTAAATTGGGGGGCGATAGGTGAAAAGAGCCCGAAAAAATACCCTTCCAAAATTTTTTGGATGGGAACTTAAAAACATCGTACATAAAATCAACTCCTCCGAGAAATTCGGAATAACCGACGAATATGATACATTAGCGATATATTAAGTATTTGGGACTCTATTACATTTTTGTCCAGTAAAATAAAGTTTATTGAAGCTTTGATGATTAATCGAATCCATATGTAGGAATAGAATCCTTGTAGTACTTATGTAAAAAGTTAAAATGAAAAGTTAACACAAAAATGATTTCGAATCACGGGAAAAATGGTAGAATCAAAAGGCAAAGCCGTCTTTGATATAAAGAATAACGCCGATACGGCGACACCATTTGCTAGGCTCATCACTCATCAGATTAAAAGAGCCAATATGCAATCTCTACTGACCCATTGAAAGTTTAAAGTTAAAGCAACTTGGGCTAAAATTCCATTTCCTTCCAGACGTTGGAGGAATGTCGCGAACAAGCACGCCGCAAGGGAGGGAATGGGGGGCCGGGCGGCAGTGGTGGAGGTGGTGGATCGGCGGGAGGGACGGGTGGCAGCGGCGGACAGAAGGTCGGTAAAATCTTTTTACCTGTTTTCTTCTCCCTTCCTTCTATCGCTCTATTCTCTACCTATGACATGTTAATCTTACTCATTGGCCTCATTCTTCTCACTCAAACTCGCCTTTCTCTCTCTCTCTCTCTCTTTCTCTCTCTCCATTCTTCTCTCTTGTCCCCGCCTTCCTCTCTCTCTCTCTCCCCCCC
>LDKF01000127.1:4149-17322 GCA_001026735.1 Rotylenchulus reniformis | reverse complement strand
CTCCATTCTTCTCTCTTTTCCCCGCCTTCCTCTCTCTCTCTCTCTCCCCCTCTCTCTCTCCATTCTTCTCTCTTGTCCTCGCCTTCCTCTCTCTCAACTCTCAACCTCATCTTTGTCTCCCCCCATCCGTCTCTCTTCCCCTTCTTGTTTTTTTCCTCCTCTTTCTTCCTCTGCCTTCCTCTCTCCCAATCTATCTCATCATTGCCTCTTCTCATTCTTCTCTCTCATCCTCGACCTCTCCTTCATTTAACACAACTTCGTCTCACTCTCTCTCTCTCTCTCTATCCATTCATTTCTTCCACTCTCCTCCTCCCTTTCTATCTCTCTCTCTATCCATTCTTTTCTTCCACTCTCCTCCCTTTCTAATCCTCACTCCCTTCAGCTCTCACAACTCGCAACTTCGTCTCTCTCTCTCTCTCCCTCCATTCTTCTCTCTTTTCCCCGCCTTCCTCTCTCTCTCTCCCCTCTCTCTCTCCATTCTTCTCTCTTGTCGCCGCCTTCCTCTCTCTCAACTCTCAACCTCATCTTTGTCTCTCCCCATCCGTCTCTCTTCCCCTTCTTGTTTTTTCCTCCTCTTTCTTCCTCTGCCTTCCTCTCTCCCAATCTATCTCATCATTGCCTCTTCTCATTCTTCTCTCTCATCCTCGACCTCTCCTTCATTTAACACAACTTTGTCTCACTCTCTCTCTCTCTATCCATTCTTTTCTTCCACTCTCCTCCCTTTCTAATCCTCACTCCCTTCAGCTCTCACAACTCACAACTTCGTCTCTCTCTCTCTCTCTCCCTCTCTCCCCCCTATTTTTGTCCCCACAGAACATCCCCTACCGTAAAATATCCCCAGGCTAAATACTAAATATCAAAAGTACAAAACATCAAGGAATTTTCTCTCAAAAATTCATATCTAGGGTCTTCGCTAAAAATTTTCAGGCTGGTTTTCTCGAAAAAATTACAAGCCTTGGGATTTTTAAAAAATTACAGGTTTTTGAGGTTTTCAAAAATTTTTACATTCGACGTTATGTCTCTGTAGATATTTTGTACTTAATCTGGGGATTTTAGCATAGTTTTTTTTTGCGGGGATACATATTCTGTAGGAATGCCCCTATTTTGCCTATTCTCCATTCTTCCTCTCTCACTCCTTGTCTTTGTCTCTCTACCTATTCATTCTTTCACCGTCTTCCCTTCCCCCTTCCTCGGTGGAGGTCGATTAAGTCTCCACGATTGAGTCTCCACGATTGAGTCTCTAGACGATTGAGTCTCCGTTGTTAGTAGTAATTACAGAACCCTTCCGCATCACTTCTATTCACCTTCCGCATCACTTCTATTCACCTTCCGCATCCATCCGCGTCACTTCTATTCACCTTCCGCATCCATCCGCATCACTTCTATTCACCTTCCGCATCCATCCGAATCACTCCTAAGGGTTTGGGAAGGACGCGGAAGGGTCTTGGGAGGACGCGGAAGAGTCTGGGAAGGACGCGGAAGGATCTGGGGAGGACGCGGAAGAGTCTGGGAAGGACGCGGAAGGGTCTGGGGAGGACGCGGAAGAGTCTGGGGAGGACGCGGAAGAGTCTGGGGAGGACGCGGAAGAGTCTGGGGAGGACGCGGAAGGGTCTGGGGAGGACGCGGAAGGGTCTGGGGAGGACGCGGAAGGGTCTGGGGAGGATGCGGAAGGGTTTGGAAAGGTAAGCGGAAGGGTGAGGTGAAGCGGAAGAATTGTGGAATGAGGACTCTAACGACCCAACAACAACGGAGACTCAATCGTGGAGACTCAATCGACCGAGTCCGCCCCTTCCTTTCTCCCAATCTCATCTTTGTCTCTCCCCCATTCTTCTCTCTTCTTCATCTTTCTCTCTCTTTCCGAAAGAAATCGGGTAAATCGCTAAAAAATCTAAATCCCTGAAATCGGGGTAAATCGTGGGTAAATAGCACCGTTTTTAAAATACGGGCTATATTAGCAGCAAAGTATCTATCTTTCTTTCGCTTCTCTTTCTTCCATTCACCCTTCCTCTCTCATAAACTCGTCTTTGTCTCTCTCCCCCGTTCTGTAGTGTAGGGTGCTGGGTCTTTAAAAAAGGCCCAATGTGGGCGTTAAAAAAGGCCCAATGCGGCCAGTCTGGCCGAAAACTTTTTTGTTGACTTGTTAGACCGAAAGTATAAAAAGCAAAATTGTGCAGAATTTTAGAATTTTATACTGATTCGAAAGATATTTTTATTTTTTGAAATTCGGCCAAAAAGTTCGAAATATCCCCTAAAAACTATATTTTTCTGTATTTCGGGAAAATTTAGAACTTTTTGGCCGAATTTCGGAAAAAATTTTATACCATTCGAATCAGCATAAAATTCTGAAAATTTTGCCTTTTATACTTTTTGTCTAACTGGTCTAACCAAAAAGTTTTAGTACAGACTGGCCGCATTGGGCCTTTTTTAACGCCCACATTGGGCCTTTTTTTAAAGACCTAGCACCGGTCTGTGTAGTTCTCTCTTCACCGCCCTCCCTCTCTTCCTTTACGGTTCTTCGTGTCTTTGTCTCTTCTTCTCTTTCACATATTGAATTGTTTTTTTTTCTTCAGGCCTAGTTTGCGCGTGAACATGAACATGAACCTAATGGATCGTTTGTTTTTTTCGTTTTACATAATTTACACTCAGCCAGACGTGGTATCTGTTTTTTAAAATGTTTCCCCTTTTCGATGCAGTTGCTCTAAAAATAATGCCAAACTAATAAAGACACAAAAAGTGACAATATTTCTTGAGAAAAAAGGGGATCTTGCCCTATCAGATCCGCCGGTAGCAAGTGAACTTGCCATTGCAAGTGAACTTGCTATTCGATGGCCCTTTTTTGAGTTCCATTGCAATTTTGGTCGTTAATAACGGTTTAAATACTTTTTTTGATTAAGTGGTTTTGGGAGATTTTTTATCCTCTATTTTGCCTTTCTGTCCATTTTTAAAATTACCGATTCATCCATCTTTGAAAATGATAGTTTGGCAATATTTTTTAGCTGAATTTACAATCATAATCATTCGCTTAATGAATACTCTTCTTCACTTACTGTTAATTATAATAATAAATCAATCATCATACTATTGTTTTACATATCGGAAAATAAATTGTTTTTTTTTGTAAAACAACAAGGTTTTTTATTTTCATCTATTCTTATGATAAATATGGAAAAATGAGGATAATCGATGTCTATATTCTATCTTGTTTTCGAATTGTTTAATTGCGAGTTTATGAGAGCAGAAAGTTGGATAATGAGGGCATTTAGAAAAACATGTATGTATGAGGTTTACGTACAACAAGCATTAAATGGCCAAAATAATCAATGTGCATATTATGTGTGTAAGTGTACAAACAAGGATATGATATGGAATGGCAAAAAGTGAAATATGAAAAAAAATAATTTTTATGAACAGATTCTTTCATTAAAAATCAGAATGTAAAAATTAATAAACATCGAGTGCAACCTGCCCCGCTTGCCTGATAATCCTTTAAAAAATGATCATACGTGTGC
Organism: Rotylenchulus reniformis; assembly: GCA_001026735.1. Lineage (NCBI taxonomy): Eukaryota > Metazoa > Nematoda > Chromadorea > Rhabditida > Hoplolaimidae > Rotylenchulus > Rotylenchulus reniformis. The sequence continues at coordinate 13,813 of LDKF01000127.1, read as the reverse complement.
AAATTGGCCTTACTTTTGCTATATTTCTTTTGCAATGGGCCAATTAGGATAGTTTTAGGGTCAACTTTTAGCAATTTTTTGCTTTTTCACACAAATCATTTTTCTAGGTTAATTTAAGCCTAGTTATAGGCCAAGGGCTCAACCGTGTATGCACTCAAACGACCCTCACCCTTTTACAATATCGAAATCCAAATTATTGGCTGTTTCTCTGCTTTGGTTTTCAATTTCTTTGACCGGTCAGATGGTGTTAAAGGTTGGCAGGCAACGCGTGCGTCGCCAAAAATGATCGATAATTTATGGCCAAAGCTTTAATGGTCCTCCCTCCCCCCCCCCTCAAAGCCGCTGACAATGCTTGCTCGGCAGAGAGAAGAAAGAAAGGGCGGACGGGCACACTCGCTTTCCAAAACCCAATGACACATGAGCCCCAACAAGGGTTGCCGAGTCCCAAAAACAACTAGTTTTGTTTTAAAAATTTAGCTTATTAGAGTGGGTATATAAGTTTGATGTGAAGATAGGGCAAAGACAGAGGCAAAAACCAAATTTGCCAAACAGCAAGCTATGGACAAAGGATGGCCATAATCCTTAAAATTAGTAAAAACTATCAAATTTAACTAATTAACCACCTTGCCAATCTGAGTAAACTTAATCTTAAATCATTGCTCTTTGATTGTTCTTTCATTTAGTGGAAAGTTCATTCCATAGAAAAGGTATAATTGATGATTTGTGTGGAGGTAGATTGGGTGAGATCCTCATCAAGAAACTTTTATCTTCCCTTAGAAGGCTGAAAATTGAATTGAATTCCTTCCAGCATCCAAAAGTGAGCACCCAAAGTCCCACACAATTTGTTCCGTTGTGGAGCGCGGTTGTGGCAGATTGCCGATTGATAAGGCCAAAATGTAAGTGAAGAGAAGTTCATTCTCTAGGGTTATTTTGCGTCTAGACTTTTCACGGTTTTTTGGGTCTCGGTCTCGATTCACTGGTTTTTAGTCTCGAAAAACTAAATTTTTTATACACTGAGTTTTTTTATAAAAAAATCTTAGGAAATTTAATTTTTCGAACAATTTGTCATTTTATACAAGATAATTCTTCGAAAACCTTTAAAGAAAAAATCTTCTTTTAAAAAACAAAATTTTCTCCGACGAATTTTCTCCGGAAAATTCATATGTTTTTTTTCAAAAATCTTCCTATTTTTCTAAAAAAATTTACTATCAATTTTGTCTAAATGCCAAGAATTTTTCTGATGGCCTGTATCGGGGCCGTCAAAACCCCTAATTTTAAACCAATTTTTTTAAAATTCAGTTATATTGAATTCAGTTCTCCATCGAAAAACAAATTTTTTCCTGGTTTTCAATAGTATCTCACTTGTCAGTGTAAAATCGGCGTAAAAATCCTGTAGAAATCAAATTTTATTTTCGGCGCTATGATTTTATGACACGTAAACATTCCATGCTAAATGATTGTTGTTTGTTTCTTTTTCCACGATTTATCCACTTTTTATGTGCTATTTGGCAGGAAGGGATTCGCTTCGAAAGATCGTAGGAAAGTCCATTTCTATCGAGAGACTATTTTAATTTTATTTTTGGTGTTATTCGATCTAGATTTACAAATTTCCAACATTTTTTTGTACTAACAAGTAAGAGCTCATTTTGCCAGGGAATCAGGGCTCCCAGATCATATCTCGAAAAACATGGCAAACTGCCTGAAGAACATGGCATTTACATGGCAAAATTTTCCAAAAAACATGGTATTTACATGGCAACTTTTTTTAGACTACAGAAATTTCAATAGTAACATTTATTATTGTCGTTCATATTTTCCTGCATTTTTCCATTATCCAAAAGCGCGGTTTTAAAAAAAGGAATTCATTTTTCAAAGAGGCGGCGGCGGTCCCACTAGGGGCCGCCGGAGAAATTTTTGGAAAATTTAGTCTCTCCTCTTATGAAAATTGATCATTTTTGTTCTTATTTTTTAAAAAAGATTCAATTTGTTTTGAAGGGTGGCGGCGCCGGCCCCGATAGGGGCCGGCGGAAAATTTTTTGGGAATTTCAACTCTTTGCTTTAAGAAATTTGGTTAGTTTTTTATCATTCATTTTTACGAATTTTCATTGTAAGGAAAGCGCCGGCGGCCCTGAGAAGGGCCGCCGGAGAAAATTTTAGAAATTTTTAGCCTTTTTCATAAGAAAATTGGTCAGTTTTTTGTTTTTAACTTCAATGTAATGGAGTTGTCGGCGGCCCTGATAAGGGCCGCCGGAGAAAATTTTGAATTTTGGCATGATTTTGTTAAGAAATCTGGTCTTTTTCAACCTTTACTCTCAAATCAACCAAAATAAAAAAAACATGGCTAAAAACATGGCAACTTAAAAAACATGGCAAAAAACATGGCAAATTTTCAAAAACATGGCATTTGCCATGTTTCCAGGGTAATCTGGGAGCCCTGCAGGGAATTCAGGGGTCTCTTTTTGAATGAGTCGAAAATCAAGAGCACTTAAATGATCATTACCGTGAATGCAAGCTAAAACTGCTGCATTTTGTTAGAAATCTTCCGATTTTTTCTAGAAAAAATATACGAAAAATACTTTAATAGTTGCGCTAAACCCCCAAAATAATGGTAAAAATATTAATTTGTAAATTATATATATTTTTTTTATTAATATGAATTTTTGTTAAAAAACTAAAAAACTTTAAAAGTCTCGGTTCTCGAGTTTCGGGGTAAGTCTTGGTCTCGGTGGCAAAATCACGATCTCTTTTTCTCGAGATTCTGGAAAATTTGCATCTCGATTCGGACCATTCTCCAACAACAGAATTATACCCAGTACTAGTAACGCCAGTGGTATATCTAGGTCAAAATCTCCTTTATATACGATCGGAAGAAATCACTAAAAATTCTTTAAAAAACTTTTTTTAATGTATGTATTTTTTCACCAATTTTGATCCTGGCGAAGAAAAACTCAATCTTTTTAGTTAACTAAAAGGAATTTTCATTTTTAGGAAGTTGCCAGTAGTCCCGATAGGGGCATTTGAAAATTAATGCTCCCGCCTTAAAGAAATTTGATCACTTTATCCCCTTATGTATGTCCATTCATCCCCTTCTCCACTTTTTGGGGGACTCGATATTCTCCCTTCCCCTAAATAGGCCCCTGTGATTCAGGCGCGCGCTGTCGGATGAAATCTGGCTGCAGGTGCTGCGCTTCTGCACGCGCGAAGAACTGGGCCGTGCAGTGTCGCTGTGCTGCGCGCACTTCCATACACTTGCCTATCCGTTGATGCACGAGCTGGGCACACACGGGACGCATTCGGAAATCAACGTGTACGGGGACCCGGAGAGCCAACAGGGTTTCTACACACGGCGCTTGTGGATGGATGAAAATGCTAAAGAGTACGGTATACCCCATTTACTTGTTAGTGGCCAACCAAATAATGGCGGCCGAATAGTGGCGTGGGATGGAAATTTAATTGTTTATTACGAAACAGAAAAACAAGTAGTTTTGTTCTCTAAAGAAATAGAAAAAATTTTAAGGAGATAACTCTCATGTTTTTAATTTAGTGGTGGGTCAAATAGTAGCGAAGAGAGAGAAGGCAGAATGTTAATAAATGCGAGAAAACTATTAAATGTCCAAAAATTCTAATAAAGTAAAACAAGTAAAACATATAAATAAAAAATTGATATCAAAATAATAAACAATCAAAAAGCTTTAAATTTAAAATGTCTAATATTTCTAGTAGTTTTTCCAAACTTATCCACTTTAAAAAATTTATTATAAAAAAGCCTTTTTATTCAAAAATTTTAAATATTAAGATTTTTTGAAATATCTTCCTTCAAATTGATTATTTTGTAATTGGAAAGAAAAAAGTCAAAATTCGAATTTAAGCATTTTATTATATAAAATTTTTTTTTCTTTTGTTGTTTTAATATCTATTTTTACATTTAAATATATTTATTTTATTAGAATTTTGGGCAGACCTTCTGCCTTCCCTCTCTTTGTAATCCACTGCACACCACTAATTGGCCGATCCACTATTCGGTTCGCCACTAGTCGGGCTTTTCCGAACGGTATGGGAGGTATCAGTGTGGTCGTTTCTTTTTTTTTAATTTTTTTAAAATTGCTTATTTATAACTCACAATCAGCTTAAACGCAACTTATTGTTAATGAAAGATTTGATGTGAAAAGATAGGCCTGAATGTCTGCGATAAAAGACAATCCGAATTGATCAATTAAAGTTATGGCCAAATTAAGTCAGCCAAAAATCGTGCCTTGGCCCAAAGATGAGGTCATCCTTTTTTACTCTTGATCTTGAACAATTCGGATGCTCACTTATAGCTTATGCTCACTTATAGTTTGCTCACTTATAGTTTATAGCAGACATTATTCAGGCTTATCTTTTAATCTAATTCTTTTCTCTTACATAAGCTGCGGTTGAGCTGAGTTATAAGCAATTTTCTAGTCTCCAATGGCCATACTGAAACTCCTGCTGTTTTGGTTCCGAAAGAGTATATATTGTATGATTGAAAGATTTATGGACCCGATATTTGAGCTCCATTTTTATAACTCGGTTCAAACTCCAATCTAAAAGAAAGGTTTTATGTAAGAAAAATTGAAAATACAAAATCAATTTGAGCACCTAAGAATCGGTTCTTTAAAGGAAAAACTATGACCACAGGCTGTGTATTTGGCAAAAATATTTTTCATGGCCACAAAACATTTCACAATGTCGAATTTCACAATGTCGAATGGACTTAGGCTCGTCTTATAACTGATATTTTGGCTTTTTTGACATCACAATTCTATAAATTGCACTTTTATCGAGCATTTCGTGTTTGAAAGGTATAAATCTCAGAAAATGGTCAAATAAGAACACTTCCCGAATGATCGTCGCATGACAATAAAATTTTTTTTGACAGTCACATCCCGCTGGACGAATCACCGCCCAACAATTTTATGAGCACGATAATCGTTGTGAAGAGTGTTACGCCAGGTAGTAAGTGTTCAGGGAATGAGTAGGATTGAAATTTTAAGGCAAATGACTTTTTCTATTGACTCACAATAGCCTAAAAACCTTTAAGAATTTTCGACTTATAATTAATTGAAACTTCTGACGACCATCCTTATTTGCTTTTTCATGCCCTTTTCGTTCTTTTTGGAGTTTTAGAAGTTTTTTTTGAAAATTTATATTAAAATTAAAAAATATATAAAATCAAAAACATTAAAATGTCATTTTTGCAAACAAATAATGCCGGAATTTGGATAAATAATTTTTTGAACTGCTCCTATCTAAATTTTAAAATTCTAACTATTATGTGAAATCCCTTCAAAAATAGTTAATGTCTTTTTTTAAACCTTTTTTATGTAGTACTTTTAGCCATTTTTCATGCTTCTTAAAATCGGTATGAAATTTTGACTTTATTAACATTTAGCCCCAACTCACGCATCTATAAGTTCAGGGTCCATTTTAGAGAGAATACAAGCGATAATCTACGAATACTAATAAGAAATACTGTATGTTCATCTTCATAGGTGTGTGCGCATTCATCGCCTATATGGCGAAACACGGACTTTTGCGTTATTTGTCGTGCGACAGCACCAAGGTTAGTTAGCTATTCAACAAAATTTGCGGTTCTCGTGGCTCCGCCTTTGCTTGTAAACTTGGGCAACTTTTGAGGCCTTGCGTGATCTGATTGCCCAGTACCCGACTCTGTTCGTGCCGCGTCCACTGTTCAGCGTGATGGACTATCCGTTCGTAAATTTTCGAGATTGACAAACCAAAACAAACGGCTTTCCTTATTCTCTATAATTAGGGCCTCATGGCGTTAGTTAAAAAACGCATTTTTTGGACTCATCAGATTTTTTTGAGCACTTCACATTAAAAATTGATTTAAATTTTAATACTGAATATGAATTGACATCGAATTTATGATATACAGATAGGTTAAAAAACAATTAATTTTTGGCGTACTTATTTTTTGATGTTTTTTTAATTTTTATTTGGCAGGAGCTACTGATTCCCGCAAAAAAACCATAAAAAGACGCAAAATGAGTTTTTTTAAAACATTTTAAGATTCAAAAAAATTAAAAAATGAATTTGAGTCAAGCCCTAAAATAGAAAATATTTTTTTTATTTATCTTTCGACAAAAATGTCGAAAAATTATTGCCAAAAAACTAGAATTTTCAGAAATTTCAAAAAATTTTATATTTTGAAAATTCGAAAAAAATTATGTTAGAGGATCAGTAATTGAATAATTTTGTCTTTTATATTTTTGGTTTAATGAGATGTAAAAAAAGATATTTTTAACACCCTAGCATCAATATGATAAGTCTCATATGCAGAGCTCGTTCGATGTTGTGCCATCCGGTGGTGCTAGGCCTGCCCGCTCTTCATATCGTCATTGGAAACAGGCCAAATCGGATTGGCCCGATGCTAAACTGGTTGCATTGGTCCGTCAAACGGAGTTGTGGCCATGGTGAGGAAGAGCCCCAACAACAACGACAACGGTTGTTGCGCATCACACTCTGCGGCTACGAACCGGAGCAATTTATTAACCGCTTTCTGGATGCTCTGGTCCAGGTCAGAATTTTTCTAATAGTGTTCGGCGCAGAAGGTCTCGAATACCGATCGGTGTTTTTCGATTCAATACCGAATAATAGCGATAAAATTTTCCGGGATCCTAATTGACATTTGGATGAAAAATGCTATTTTTAGAGAATTTTGTAAATGTTAAATTGATTTATTGAAATGTTGAAGAATTTTAAGGCTCATTTTAAGGAAGTCATAAATCAGGAAACCATTTAATTTTTTGCCTAAGATCAGATTTGTTTGAACAAATTCCATGATTAGGCGTAATTCTATCTCTTTTCTTAAATAATTTAATCATTATTAAAGACCGGACGAGTCTAACATCCAGATCTAATTTTGTCTATTTCGAGTCCTAGTTTTTCCTATTTTTATATTAGAAAAATTTTTTTTAAAAAAACTAGAATTATGAAAACTGAAACTATACCGATTTAGGTTATCTAGTTTCTTCTAGTCTTTACCAAGCTATTATTGATAACACTGAATACCGACCCGCTGCCGATCGGCGGGTCGGGTGGGTACCGTGCCGAACCCTAAATCGTAANTCGGATCGGTTGATCTGCTTGTCTGACCATTTTTATGTCCTAAAACTTGAGCATTTTTCGAGTTTATTTTATATTTGGTTTGTAAGGTTTTGGATTTTATGAAATTTAGCAGGAAAATCAATCACAATCAGCTGAAAATCAAATAAAAAGCATTTCTAGCTTGATTTAACCCAAAATTATCAATTTTTTTGTCGATATTTTCGATATTTTGGACATAGGAATTTACGATAAATTTCGATATTGCATCGATATTTTCATCAATATTTTGTCATTTTTGTGAAATTCTTAAGCAAAACTGCAATAAATTTGATTAAAAAATTTTACCTCAAAAATTCGATTTTTGGAAATTTTTATCAAAATTTAAAAAATTTTTCAGAGAAAATTATTTTGACTTTTAAGCTTTAACACCAATTTTATTTTTTGTGTGGCTTTGATACCAATTTGAAAAATAAGAAAGTTTGGGCTTAAATGTAACTTATAAGAATGTTTTTGATGTAAATAGCATAAATTTTCTATTAAATGAGTGCTGAGTCGTTTCGGCGAATACCGCCAAAATAGAATTACTTTTCCTTAGAACTTTTTTATTAGATAGGTTAGACAAAAAGTATAAAATGCAAAATTGTTCAGAATTTTACGCTGATTCGAATGGTATATTTTGTTTTTCGAAATTCGGCCAAAAAGTACGAAATTTTTCCGAAATACCGAAAAATAGGATGGACTAAAAGAAGTTCTTCAAACAAGTTCTTAATTCTTCAAAGCTGAGAGGGCGGGAACAGTTGGATTTGAATTTAGCTTAATTATTCATTGCTCAAGACGAATTTGCTATTAAAATTAGCACCAATTCTTTGTATTGGAGTTTGGATTGGTTTTACAATAAATGTGATTTTCTGTAATTTTAGATTCAATTCTTTTTTGCTTTTTAGACTAATCTCGAATCAGAAACACGATCTTCATTTTCGAAGACATGTCTTTTTGGTCTGATTTTTTAAAATTAAATCTGTGAAATTTGAATTACATTAAAATGTACATTTATTGACAAAATTGGTCTTTTTATTCCAAATTATATCAAGATAATAATAATATCATTTGGAAATAGTATACATGCAAAAATATTTTTCAAATCTCCATTCTTATGGTATTTAACAGACCATCTAGTTCCATTTTCATGTGGATTTTCAGGAGTGCACAAAAATAATAAGTCTTATTATATGTACATAATTTTGGTAAATTAATAATTAATTTATGCAAAACACATGGATCATAATGGAAATCAATAAAAAAATCGTCGAATGGAAATATTGTTGAGCCTTTCTCTTCTCCATCGGTCAGTCAGTCATCCAAGTTTCCCAGATTACTAGGAATAGAAATTTTTAAATTTGTTATTTTTTAATACAACTAAAAAATAATATATTTTCATTAATAAAAATAAAATGAAAAAAGGCCACAAGTCCCTTAATTTAAAAATATCAAAATTTTATGACCCTAAATGTGTAAAAAATCATTCAAATTCCAAGAATTATTCAAGCTAGAAACAAAACTCACGGCACTGAGTCCATTGCCCGGGCCCAAAACTGGTGTAACATCGGCTGGCTGATGCTCTCCGGTTTGCCTTTCGACCGGATCCGAATCCAGCTGTTCTCCCACATTTCCAACTCGGGCGGACAATTTCCGAACAGCTCCAATTCCAGGGGTCTTTCCATGTTCCGCAACAGCCTTTTTAGTTTGCCAAGTTGTGCGAGTGTATTGTCCTGCCGGATTAAGAAGTTCAGTTTGAACGCTTTCTGTGAACAAAAAACTATTGAAGTTTGTAGCAACTCTCAAAAAATCAAAAATAAATTGTCAATTTATGCCTTTTCCTCTAATTTTTAGCCAACATCCCAAATAACCGACAAAAATAGATGGATTCGAGGTAGATTGCTGACTAATAACGCTCTTGTTGTTTTGGGACAATCTCAACATTTAGGGCACCTGCGTGAACCACCGTATTATAACATTTATTTGGCCGCTATAAAGGATCACGAATTTTTAAATTAATTTTTCCCCCGACGGATCATCTTCTGGAGAGGTTTTTTGCCAATTATCACACATGTAAACATGTTTAAATTTTAAATTCAAAAAATAATACAAATTAAATGAAATACATTTTATTATTTATTACATATTTCGATTCTCTCACTCTCCAAACAGGTGCAAAGTTAATCAAAAGCCTATTCATAAATGATAAAAAGCATCAGTGACTTTATCAAATTATAAAATTAGATTTATTTTTTAGTTTATTTTGTTTTAGGATGGTTACATGCTTGATATAATAAGCAATAATAAAACAAATCACAGTAGTCAGCAAATTAAAATTTAATTTTTTTCTATAATTCGTCCTACTTTATGGCGTAATAAATATAATATCGTTGCTAGTGCGGTGCTCTAAATATTAATGGGTCCCAAAATATCGGTGGATTGTGGCACTTCAGGAACTTTTTTTAGTTATCTCCACAAACTTATGTTAGATAGTTACATATATAGGCCAAGGGCGTAGCCAGAAAAAATTTTCGGG
>LDKF01000126.1:122290-137273 GCA_001026735.1 Rotylenchulus reniformis | reverse complement strand
TTTTTCAATTTTTTTGGCAATTTTGAAAAATTCTAGAATGGTTAAACTTTTGTAATTTTCAAAGAAAAATGACCAATTTTCTTAAGAAAACACATTGTTTTTCAAAAAATCTCCAAAAAGGCATGAAAAACGCCAAAAATGCAAAAAAAAGTACCAAAAGTTAATTTTAACCTAAAAGTGCCTTAAATATGCAAAAAACCACTTTAAATAGTAAAGAAAATTGCTTTTTAGAGAAAATTTTTGCATTTTTAGGTCATCTTTTTGCAAAAAATTTGCGCATATTTTGAGCATATTTTGGAAATTTTGAGCATATTTTGCGCATATTTTGAGCATATTTTGGAAATTTTGCGCATATTTTGCCTATTTTTGGTGCATATTTTATGCGCATATTTGAGAAATTTTTGCGCATATAAAAATGCGCCCTAATCATGATCAAGATCTAGGGATACATAGGAGAGGATAAAACTTGGTGAAACCTAGATAGATTTTGGTTTCAGGCTCAAATTTTGTCCGATTGTTAAAAAATACTTTTAATACGCGGAATCATGGTATCATGTACAGATAGACAGACCCGGTGTCGTATTCGGTCAGGAACCAGCGGTTACCGCGTCGCATGGCGGAGCCTTGGTGGTGCACACGGCGAGCCATCAGACGGGGTGCGCCCAGTGAATGGATCGGAGCGCACACTTGAATTTCATACGGAATTAGGTGTAAAACTAAGCAAATGCATGGAAATATTCCATCTAGTCCCTAGCAACTTTCGGGAACACAATCCTCTATCGTACATCCCGTGGCCACATATTATTGCTCTTTTCGCATTCGCCACTTGGTATCGTAATCTAAGGAACATTCAATGATTGGCTTACCCTTTTCTCGATAGACCTTCTTCCGGTGCAACTTCGTCTTCACCTTCGTCGTCTGGTTCGGGTTCCGATTCGTTATTGCATCCGAATGGACGCTTTGTTCTTCCGCCGGCTTCCGTATTTCTGGCCCAAACCGCTCTTGGCACACCTTTTGCAGGGCACTTTTCTGGATCGAAATTTAAGGTGGATTTAGAGAGTTCTATTAGGATTGTACAGAGCCAGGACCTTTCACCAGGTTCCGGAAATGCCTGGTCAGCTCTATTTCCGTACAACCCAGGTTAAGTACTCACCGACATTTGCGTGTACAATGGCAAGAACAACGGTACTTCCGCCTCCGCCTCTTGACCCTTCGGCCCCATATCCGCCACCACAATTTGCTGATCGGTGTTCCGTTCCGTGTCCCCCAACTTTGGCGGTTCGTCCACTGCGTATTCCACCATGTGCGTATTATCTGCCGCGTTGCGTTTGGTCCTCCGTGCCGGATGCGGCGATGTTGCTCTCGCTATTGTTGCCGCGCAACTCGCTGCCTCCAATTTGCCTCCGTTGGACCAAACTTCCGCCAAAAGGTACGCGTTGAAGGACAGCGACACCAGCAACAGTGAGGCGAGCAGGAAGAGCAGCAGCGAGCGCCGTTTGGCGACTGGGAACTCGTCGATGGTGGCGGCGACAACTGAGGTCGGCGACTGTTGCGCACAGGGTGGCACCAGGAGGAGGCTGGTCGGAGGGCAGCGATCGGTCGGCATCATTTCTCAAAACGATCACTGATCAGAGGGGTCCTTAGAGATAATCCCTAGCGTGATTTTGATCATGTTAATAAGTGCGACACTTGAGGACACGAAATTTGAAGATTAGAATTTTAAGACGAAAATGAATGAATGGGACTGTTGAGCGAGTAAAAAGAGCATTTGTTTGGTAGGGTAGAGTTTCGGGCCAATTTGGCCACAAACAACCCGCAATTGGTCGGTGTGGCAGCTGTGGCAGAGACAAAAGTTGGCAAAATGGGCCAAGGAATAACCGGGAATGGCACCGGCGGAGGCACTTAATTGGATTAGTCGTTTCCTCCTCCTCCTCCTCCTGTTGTGTACATGGCCTTTTTTCTTGTTGGCCACAGTTAATGGCATAATGGGCCAAAAATGGGGGGAGAGGGAGGGGAATTTGCATCCAAATGAGTTGTTGATGTCAACGGGATGTGGTGGTATATTTTTGGACTCCTTCTGATCAGAGGAAATTGATCCCTTTGGCACTTTTATTTGGCCCATCATAATGCACGAAATTGGGGCTCAAAAGCTTGCCTCTTCGACCATTGAATTTGGACTTTCGGAGTCTGATCTGACAATTCAAAGGGCATATCAAGGGGGTCAATAGATTTTTGATCAAGATCCTACAATCAAAAATAATAAATAATGTTGATCCATCAGAGCCTTCATGATGATTAGTACATAGAGATCACGACTCCAATTGAATAAAAAAACCAAATAATGCCATTTTGTGCTCAATTGACCTCTTTCGTTCTCTCTTTGCCAATTTCCGCCCATTCACACCGATTTGGACGGGTGTTTTGCCCCATTATTCACATGGACCAACAACAAAGGACCCCAACCATTTAGGGAGGGGGGAAGGAGGGATGGCCCCGTGCCGTATGGTCCGCGCGAAGGCAATTGTCCAAAATCCCAGGATTGACAGAAGATTTGGGAAGGGTAAACAGTGGGGGAAGGGGGGAAGATGGATGGATTTGGCACTTTGGGGAAGAAGAGACTCGTCAGTCTCATCAGAGGTCGTGGTCGCCGATCCGCCGATGATGTGTGCCCATCCATCCGGCACTTTTCATCTCCTCTTAAGGGGCCGAGTATGGGGATTGGAAGGATTCATTGTTACCAGGGAAGGAATGGTACAGTACAGCAAGAGCAACCAAAATCCCAAACTCATCGCATTTGGAGGATGGGAAAGAGTGAAGGAGGAGGAGGAGAAAACCCCGTTGGCAACCCAAGGAACCCCCATCATCCGCCTCAGAAGAGGCCAATTCAATTAAATTCTCGGGTTAATTTGGATTTGGAAAGAGCAAAAGCAAACAAAAGTGCACAACAGGCGATGGAAGGGTCAGCAGCAGAAGGTCATTGGCCAACACGGAAATTGGCCCCCGGAGGGGGGTCAAAGAACCAAAACTTTGGCTGTCGCTTGGGATCATGATAGAAAGAACACTTGACTGGTCTGTACAATACAGTAATTCCAAATAGTGCTCTATATTTTAAAAGGATAAAAAAGATCCAATATATAAAGCTGTAATTCATTTTGCAAGGTACAAATCCAAAGGCATACCCTCACAGTTTTCGTCGATTGTGCTGTCAAGCTATTGTACCGATAGAGCTCAATTTCAATCCAACAAAACATTGGTGCCATTGGCCCAATTCCATGCGCATCCATCGGCTAAATCGATTAAAGCTAAAAAATTGATCGAATTTTTAGGGTGAGGGGGATGATGTGATGAGCAAACTGAATATGTACACATTTAGTCGGATTGATTGGCAATTTTTGAGACTTCAAAACATTTTGCTATTATGCTCTGTGGCCACTCCAAACTCATTAGTTCCTCCGCCCAAATTGCCCTCACAGTCCTTGCTGCAGTTGTTGTTGCTGTTGGACTTTGGTCAGTTCTTGGTAAGCCTCCAATCTCCATGATGTCAATCTTTATCCTACCTAAGCGCTTCATGATATCAAGATCTTGAAGGTTGTGATCATTCTGATCAATAAAGAGGAGATCTGATCAATGCCTTATCCCTTTCCTCTCCCTTCAATAGCCGCTTCCTCCTCCCCGGCTTCATCTCCATCATCGTCCGAAATGTCTTCCCCCAACTTTTTCACTTCCGACATGGTCCCTGACCATCTGCATAATTCCTTCTCTCAATCAGTCGATCTTCCCACTGATCAGCAAATTCTTCCCAGACGCCGCAAGCGGATCATTCCCCTGCTGATCGCTGGCGGCATCGCCACCTTTGCCGGATACCATTACTTTCGAGCATATGACAAGCGGAAGGCCAGAAAGAAACACAGTACGTTTTTGATCGAAAATTGCAAAGATTAATACTGCCGAAAAAAACAAGATCAGATCGGTTTCAGGTTTCTTAGATTTGTAAATTGGTCTTTGTTAGGCCTCTGGTCTCAGTTCTTACTGATTTTTTTTTATTAGTGCCTTCAATTATTACACTATCGTATCATGATCCAGGCCGAACATTGATAAAGGATTTCCGAAATCTCAGGACAAGGGCCAATTTGGCAAAATTTTAATAATTTGCAGAGGCTCTTCTGGCCACTCGTCAGCATGGCCAGGTGGACAGAATGTACGAGCACATGAAGAGGAAGGGCGGGATGAAGAGCATGTCATCGGATGAATGGGAGGAAGAGGATGAAGAGGAAGAGGAAGAGAGTGAACAGGAATGGGAAAAGTCAGTGGAAGAAAGGGATCCGAAGAAGGGAAGAAAGTGGAGGATGAGGAGGAGGGGGAGGAAGCGGGGGGAGGCCAGGGAGGAGGAGGAAGAGGAGGAGTACGAGGAGGACGAAGAAGAGGAGGAGAAGGAGGAGGAGGAAGAAAAAGAGGATGAAGATGAGGAAGAGGAAGAAGAAGAGGAGGATGAGGGGGGAAAGAAGAAGAAAAAGAAGGGCAAAAAGGAGCAGAAGAGACCCCAGAGAAGGGTGAGACAGAGGGTGAAGCGGCTGAAGGGGAGTAAGGGGGACATGAGGAAGCTGAGGAGGCAGAGGAGGAAGGAGGAAGAGGTGGGAAAACATAAATGAGTTAGTTATTTGGTCATTTTGTCACAATTTTGTACTTTGAGCCAAAATGCCGAAATCGTGCCAAAATTGTCAAGAGGAATTATGCAATTTTTCCCCCAAAATGGCCTAGATTTAATTCATGGCCAAAAAGGATAGAATTGGCCCAAAATTACCAATCCAATATTTCCACAGGACGGAGCATTTCTGAGTGGAGTGCGCAGTCGGCTGGTTGGTGGCGAAACACGGAATCCGTGGGCAAGGAGGAAGGAGGACAAGCACAAGGGCGGGGGATGGGACAAGCAATGGTGAAGGATTCTGACTGAAATCGACAAACAAATCATTTGTGGCCATTTTGGAAATGACCACAAATTTCCAAAAAAGACGAAAAAACCAAAACGAAACAATTCATTTTGGTCATTATTTTTTTGCTGAAAACACTCTTTCTGCTGATCGATCTGATTCATTGGTACTCGGAACTGTTCCGCGCACTCCATCCGAGCGATAAACCACTGCTGATTGATCACTGATTGCGATCAGCAGATCAGCAGCCATTTTTCCTCCCCAATCTGCTTTGTGTTTTGGGTTTCCGCATAACCGATCCCACCATTAGCCTCTGCGGCTGGTTCCATTATTGCAAAAAACTTGTTAGTTCCTCCTGTTCTTCCAGATGATCTGCCATGTGTGTATTAAAAGGACAACTCCCCGAGGATACTCTTCTCTTTCTTGATGCCATTGTCTCCGTCTCTCTTCTCTCTGATGAATTAACTATATCTTTTTTTCTCTATTTCTCTCCCTCACTCGCTTTCATCCTCTTCAGACCCATAATCCAATGCTAATGGGATGCAAATTCTTTTCGCGCGGGATCACTTCCTCCTCATCAGTCTGATCAGTCAAAATCCGGGGTTCGGTCTTTTTACAAATTTGTGGATTATTTTTCTTTTTGGCCTTTTACCTTGTGTTTCCGCTACTTTTTGCTCTTTCTTCGACTCGTGGAACTTCCCTCTCCTCCTTAAATTTCCGTTCTTCTTCTTTTTCCACTTATGGCCTCCATCATAAATCACCTTCTCTGCTGCTTCTTGTGGACTTTGTCATGGCCATTTGGCGGAAATTGTAGCCAATCTGGGTGGTGCTGGGTTCGTTGGGCCCATCCATATAAAAGCGAACGAAGCATAGCATTGGCTCGCCAAATAGACCAGCTTCAACCTTCTCCTCTTCCCTAACATAAGGGGTTCCAACCACCTGATTGTAAATGCAACAAAATCCACGAAACTGGCTTTTGACCCCCCCCCCCTCCACCCGATCGGATTCACTTTCCATACTCAGACGGCAATAAATCACACATATTTGTCATCCGCCACCGATTGGCCGACATTCACACTTTGCGGGTCCTTCTATCATTCCAAACTAAACCAAACTAAACCAGTCCTGGTACATCCCCGATCACTTTTAGCGGTTTCCTTACATATCCCCGATCTTCGCGATCCTTGTAAATCCCCCCGATCACCTCGATTTAATGCGGCTTCTGGGTTCCATGAGCTCCGATCACTTCTTTGCTGCTGATCATCATCCTTCTTCTCCTCCATTAAAGTTGCGCATCCTCCGATCAGAGCACCTGATCTCCGCTCCACCCTGATCAGATATTTATCCGTGGTATAGCTAATGTGACAGCCTCCCCCCCCCCCGTCGATCGAGCGTGAATCCATCCGATTTCGTCGTCTTCGTCATCCCGTTCCCCCAGTCCATATCCATTCATAATCCACCCCCTTTTATATGCTCTGCGCGCCGCCATATCCTTCGACGACCAACTTTTCCCCTTATGCTTTTCCCTTTTAAACATCATTTTTATTTGCCTGATTTCCCCGATAACCGTCGTGAAACAATAAAACCTCTTCGTTCATAGGGCTTCCCCTCAGAAATCAGTTGCTAGCTTTACCCCAATGATCACATTATGTTTTTATTCTCTTTATCATTTTTGAATTTTACTATATCTTTGCATCTTTGTTAACTTTATTCTTTCCTATCACTTTTGCACCATTTTACAAAAATTTCTATTTTTATTTTTTTACTTTCCGATCGCTTTCTTTTCTAAGGTTCCTCCGATCAAACATATGCTAATAAACCCCCTCTGATATCATCTTTCTAAGCTTTCCTCTCCGATCACCATTTTATTGAGTTCGGCCTCCCCTTCTGATCACCATCTTTTTTTTCTTTACATTCCGATAAGCANCCTTTTTCCCCATCACATTTCTTCGATAACTTCCCTTTCAAGCCATCCAAAATGAGCTCTTCTTACTCTTCTGATCATCCCTCGGGCAAGGATGCCGTTCGCGCGGAGTGCGAGTCCCTGCGCACTCTCGCCTTCTTCGGCGTCTGTCTGTGCACCAGCGCCATGCTGCTCACCATCGTGTCCGTCCCACTGTGCTTTTACAACGGTATTTTTTAATTAATATTATGCGACAAATTCATGGGGTCTAGCCTGGTGGATTTTTTCCATTTTTAAGTTAAATATTAGCACATCTCATATCCTATCCATGGGGGCGATTATCCGATACTATCCATGATATTTATATGGCATGGATATCCCAATCCGTATCCCATCAAGGCTTCAGCAATTTCCTCTAATACTTCCTTGTTCCAGTGCAAAGACAGGCGTCCCAAATGCAAAATGAGTTGGAGTTCTGCCGAAGTCGGGCGGGCAACATCCTGCGCGAGGTCAGCCGCACCCAGGGCATGGCCTTTGTGCAGGGAGGCGCGGACGGCGAATTGCACCGGGATGCGCGCGCAGTGTACTACCGGAACAGGAGGGGCGGATCCGGAAAGTCGAAGAAATCATCGTCATCATTATTGTCATCCGGACCCGAAAGGGTCGAACGCCAGAGCAACGGTGCCTGTTGCGGATGTGGCTACTCCACCCCAGGCCTTCCGGGCCCAGTCGGACCGGCTGGAGAGCCCGGACCGGTTCGTTATTAGGGACAATGTCTGAAACGCAACTGAATGGATTCAACAATTTCAGGACGGACATCCTGGCCAGGACGGACATCCCGGAGAGGATGGTAAGTCCGAACCCGTATTGGTAAGACAATTTCGAACATTGTGCGGGTTTAAGCCCTGCCACCACCGCCCGCCAACCTTTACGCCGAAGTCTGTACACCCTCCTGTGAGCCTGGCCATGATGGACATCCCGGCTACCCTGGTCCGCCCGGACCACCTGGTAATTTTTGACCAAAATTATGACAATTTATTAATTACCATGAATTTAAGGACGTCCCGGACAGCCCGGACAACCTGGGTTCGGGGGACATCCAGGCCCGCTTGGCCCTCAAGGACCTCCTGGACCCCCGGGAGAGCCAGGACACCCGGGAGAGGAAGGCCAGCCGGGACAACCTGGACAGCTGCAAGAAGGTTTGTTGGGATTATTAAAGGGCCATATAGCGGCTTAGCCACGTTTTAAGGGAAAATATTCCTGATGGAAAACCTAATCTAGGAAATTATAAAATTATATTCACGATGCTGTTAAGGCCCGGTGCAACGGGGACCACCCGGACCCCCGGGAACGAACGGAGAGCCAGGAACGCCCGGACAACCCGGACAGCCTGGCACGGACGGACATCCTGGTAAGGACGGGTTGACATTATAATCTTTTATCCCTTTTTAGTTCTGAATTTGGTCCTTTGACTGATTTTACTGGCCTTGATGTTAAGGGTACCAAGGACCGCCCGGTGATGCGGGACAGCCCGGACAGCCAGGGCACCCCGGAACGCCAGGAAAGCCCGGAGAGCCCGGATCCCAGGGAAGCGGAGGAGCATGCGTAAGTTACCAAATATACCGTATACTCAGAAGGGGCACCCCACAGATGAACATTATTATAGTTACAGTATCAAATAGCAATTTTACCGTTTCCCTTCCACAGGACCATTGTGCCCAGCCGAGGACCGCACCGGGCTATTGAGAGGGTGGGAGATGCCATCACAAACTTTGTCTTCAATAGGACACCACCATTCTTTAACTTTGTGGATCTTTCACTCTTTTTGTTTTTGCCCTTTTCGCAAAAGAACAAATAAAATTTCAAATTTTGACCTCCAACACCATTGGATCCGATGTTTGGCCATCCGCCCAGGAGAACATTTGGCCCATTTTTAAATTCGATTTGGGTCGATTTGTTTTTGTTCTTTTTGATTCCATGATGCTTTAAAATTCAATTTCCATTGGGGGAGGAGGACTTTAGGTCATTTTTCCAGACAGAATTCAATGTTAACACGATAAAAGATGGTCATAACGAGTCATCTTTGTTTTATCGGACAAACTTTAAAAGGCGAGGTGAAAAGTAGGGTGCAGCGGGATCCCGGCCGGGATCCCGATGTTTCGGGACCGGGATTCGGGATTGAAATCTCGAAATGGCCAATCCCGTTCCCGAAGCCGGGATCCCGAATCCCGAAATTCAGAATTTCAATCCCGACCGGGATCCCGAATTTTTTTGAATAATATTATTATTAAGTACATTCTTAAAAATCGGACAGTTCCAAACTTCGTTTGAATCCTTTTGTATTCTAACCTTTTCTCTTCTCCTTTTTTGTTCTCTCACCACTTTTATTATGTTCTCTACCCATATGGGGTCAACGCAAAACATCCCCTCGCAGAACATCCCCAAACTGACAAAAAAATATCCCCATGCCCAAAAACTTTTTTTGTTAGACCAGTTAGACCAAAGGTATAAAAAGCAAAGTTATGCAGAATTTTATGCTCTATCTTTTATTATACTTAGTTTTAGAGATCGACATTTTGAGAAAACCAGTTTCAGTACCCAGTACCAGTAGTCGAGGAGTACCAGTATACAGTACTCAGTGTTAAAAAAACTGGAAAAAACTGAACTGATTTAGCACTGACTTGTTCTTCATCAGTATATTTGTGCATTTTACCAGTATCAATACCAGTTTTTAATGCAATAAATTTTTTGAAAATGGTCAAAAAAAAAATTGAAAAAATACTAGCAAAAAATGAATTATTTTAAATTTCAATTGTAAATTTATATAGTTAATGTTAAATATCAATATCTTGGGGGTTTTCAAATCAATAACGCAAATCTGGGCGAGTGGGAAAGGGAGAATCAGAGAAAAAAAACTAGAAAAGAGAATAGAAAAAATGAACAAAAAAGATTTTAACAAAAATTCATTCAATTTTGCGATATTACATAATAGAGTAAAATTTTTTTTCTCTTTTCTTGGGAAATTTGGATTTTTTCTTAAGAAAAATGCCTATTAAACAGATGACTTAGGGGTTATTTGTCAAAACTTTCCAAAATTTAGGGATTTTCGGTCAAAATTTTCCAAAATTTAGGGATTTCGGTCAAAATTTTCCTAATTTTGCCTTTCTTAGGGGTGCAAAATTAACTGTAAAATACTGTACCAAAAACCCAGTTTCAGTACCCAGTACCAGTAGTCGAGGAGTACCAGTATACAGTACTCAGTGCTAAAAAAACTGGAAAAAAACTGAACTGGTTTTAACACTGTTGAGCGAAAAATACCAGTTTCAGTACCCAGTGCACTGGAAAATACTGTCAGTGCCACTGAACTGGGTCGATCTCTACTTAGTTTTATGAAATTCGAACAAAAAATTCGAAATTTTTCAAAAATATCGAAAAATGGAGTTTTTCAAGAAAATTTCGAATTTTTTGTTCGAATTTCGAAAAACTAAGTATATCAAAGATAGAGCATAAAATTCTGCATAACTTTGCTTTTTATACTTTTGGTTTAACTAGTCTAACAAAAAAAGTTTTAGGCCATACTGGCCACATTGGCGAATTTTTTAACGCTCACATTGTGACTTTTTTTAAAGATCCAGCACCCCACTATGGGCCATAACTCAATAACGAATGAAGCAAAAAATCCACAAAATTCAAGAATGATACTCCTATATGTCCTCAACAATTCTGTTTTTACAGAATTATCCATCCCAGGCAAAAAGTTCGAGAAAAAAATCGCGCAATTGGCCAAGGTCAAAATTGGCCAAACCGATTTTTCGTATTTAAGACCAGGTTTCGAAATGGAAATCCTGCTGTTTATACCCCCGTCTTGTAGCCTAGCTCATTCTATATAATCTACAAAAAACCGCATCTCGATTGGTCCACTCTTAGATTTTTAATGATTTTTTTCAAACTCTCGAACAAAAATCGCATTTTTGGCTAATTTTAAGCCAAAATGACCCATTTTTATCATTTTTGGTCGAGAGTTTGAAAAAATCATAAAAAAATCTAAGAGTGGACCAATCGAGATGCGGTTTTTTGGCAAATTTGGACAAATTGTTGAAGGGGCCTTCAGCAGAACCAGTAAATGAAGAGATGCTTGATGTAATTGATGAGAGTGGTTGAGTACAACATCTTCAATTTTTTTGGAGATGTTTATTGATTTTGATTTAAATTTTTAATTTTAAAATTATTATTATTAAAAATTATTCATTTTTTGATTTTGATTTTTTAATTAATTTAAATTTTTTGGCGTTTTTGAGTTTTTTGTCAAAAATCCCGAAAAAAATTCGGGATTTCGGGATAATCCCGATCCCGAAAAAATTCGGGATTTCGGGATCCGGGATCGGGATTGACTTTCGGGATATTCGGGATCCGGATCGGGATCGACTCTGGCAAATCCCGATCCCGAAAATCGGCCGGGATCCCGATCCCGCTGCACCCTAGTGAAAAGGCCAAAAGTCCGAAAGGTCAGGTCCCCAAATTTACCCAAAATTCGAAAGGCAAAAAATATCTAATCATATAATCCGATTATTTTCTCACAGTTCGGACGAGTAAGAACTGTCCGTCCGAAATCATACCAAAATGTCGAAAAAGTACAAATGCCAAGCAAAGGCGTCAGATTTGGGACATTGACGCAATCGGCCGGCACTCGTACAGCTCCACAAGGGGCGAAGTGGCCCTTCAGAAGTGCCAAAACATTTTCGGCCATTGTTTTGGCCCTTCCGAGTGCCATTGTACCCCATCTTCACCCTTCATCGTCTTGGCCAATTCTGGCCTATGCACGTCTTTTGGCCATAAACAAAACTCTCAGCGACAAAAATGGGCCCACGAATACAGACATTTGGCCCCATTCTTAAAAATGTGTAAATTTTCGGCCATATGATTAGAAGCTCCAATATTTCTCATCACACATTACCGTATCTCTCGCCATTACTTACCGTATCCCTTTTCCTCTTATTACAGTATCTTCTGGCCATCATAACTTTTTTTACTGGTCTCGGTCCAATAGGATTTGTTTGCTCTTTTTGGACGCAATTGCACCGGAGGGTACCGATGAACCCATCACGGGAGGCGAGTGCAAACATCCCGGGGCCAAATGGCCAAGTTCCCCGTCCAAAAATCCTTTAATAATGGCGCCATTTTGCAATAAATCCCCCGCCGCCGCCGATCACATGGCCAAAAGGTTGGGTTACCAGGCCCAAAATTGGCTAGATTACGTCCCTTTCTCATCGTCGACGTCGTCAATGGTGCCCGATTTGGGGATTTGGTGTCATCGGATATCCTTTGGCCATTGTCTCCGCGAATCCCAAAAAGGGATTATTTGGCCATTATTTGTACATACAAAATTATTATTATTGTTTCCGGCATTTTGGCCATAATAGGAGTCCCCGCTTTCCCCGCTGCCAATAATCCACTTTTCTTATATTCTTTGTACAATTTTCCCGTGCGGAAAGGATTTAAAAATCCAAAAAAATGAAAAATTCAAAAATTTCTCTCCTCTTTAAACTTTGAGATCCCTATGATGTTCTAAGTTTTTACACTTCTTAAAACGCACTTTAAACTGACATTTGGGCGATATAAAGGATAGACTCTCTGCTGTCCCCCTCCTCGTTTCGTGACATTTTCCCCGCAATTTGGCCACAGTTTCCGGTGGCCTTTCCCATTTTTCGATGCCTAATTGTTGTGCCTTTGGAGCTTTGATTCCGGGTTTCGCCAACTAAATGGCCAAGTTTTCGCCATTTATTTTTTTTTACAAATATAGCCAAATTTCTCAATTTTGTTCCATTTCACTTTTGATTTTCATGGGGCTCGATCATTGTTCATTCCGGCCAAAAGTACGGCTCGCAACAAAACAAAACGCGATAATAAGGGGTTGTTTATCATAAGTCGGGGGAAAAGAAAAGCAAAAACAATGGAGCAGATGAATTGGCGCCGAAAGGGCCTAATTGGCAATTCATGCCCTTTGATAGGTGGGGGTGGTGGAGCTTAATCTCTCTCTCTCTCTCTCTTAAGTATCTTTATCTTTCGCTCTCTCTTTCTCTCCCCTCTCTCTCTCCCTCTCTCTCTAAAGTGGCTTTATCATTTATTGACCTCGCTCTCTATCTTTCTCTTCTATCGTCTTTANCTTTGTTTTTCCGTTTTTCCGCCAGCAGAGGGTGTCCTTGGCGTCTCGGCTGGAGTCCTTGGCCACACTCCTCCTTCCGATTTGCCATTCATTGCCTTTTGGCCATTGTTGTCACCCCGCCGAAGGAGCAATTTGCTCCCCGAAAACCCAATGGTTTGGCATTTTCAACACTTTTTGGACCCAAAATGGCCAAAAAGTGAGAATGTTGGCACTTTCTTATCCTTCTTCTTTTTCCCCATTCCGTTGAATATTGGCACAATTATTGCTCCTCCAACATCCGTATCTTCATTCTCCTCCTCATCCCTTCCTCATCGTCTCTAATTCCCAACCATTTTCATCTACAACAAGCATCTTCATCATCTTCCGTCTCCTTCTTCCTCTTCCCCTCTTATCCTTTCGTCAAAAGTAAAATGGGACTCAACCAAATAAATAGGAGACACAAATAAATAAAAGCTTTATTCTCTCTAATAAATCGCACACGTCTCAAAAACCAAAATCCAAAGGGTGAATGAATAATGGAAAATAAATTCTTAATGGGGGAAGGACAAAATGTCTTAACGGAGAAATAAAACGCCAGAATCACTAAAATTATGAAAGGGAATACGATCACTTAAGACACTTTCTCGTCCTCTACCTCTTTCTTCTCTCTCATCCTCTTCTTCATCCTTCACTCCTTTCTTCTTCTTTTGGCCATTTTCATCCCTTCCATTTTCAATTTCATCTCTTCCAATTGGGCCAATCTTCCTCTTCCGCTTCCTTTTCCGCTCCTTTATAAATGTTTTGGTTCATTTTCCCCGGCAATTTGTCAAATTAAATCCCCCGGGTTTCCAATCCTTTTAATAGAATAAAAAAGACGAAGAAAAGGGACAAAATTGTTGTTTATTTACCCCCTTTCCCTTTCATTTGGCCATCATTCATTGGGAATAACTTCAGGGGAACGAAGGAAGGAAGAAGAACCTATGGGCACAACGTACGGTGCCAAAACACGAAAATCGAATTACCCCAGAAGGGGCCAGGTCCAAGGTCAACAGAAGGCCTTTTACGGAGAAAGCATCCAGGGAACATGGCCATTCACTCCTTTTTCCCAAGATCAAGTTTACATTTACATAACAGGGTTTTAGACGATTGGTCGTGGGTACATTTTTGGGTTTAGATGAATCGGCGATCCAGATTAGTCCCCGAGATACTTACATAGAGCAAGAACCATAAACATCTTCAAAGTGTGATTAATCACACGATATCTGACCAAGTGCCAAACTTAAGTTTGTCATATGATGAATCATGTGATACCGATCAATCACGAAATTGATCTATTACATATCAATCAGATCAATCAGGAGCCAATCTTGATCAAATAAAATATGTCAATTTTGATCAATCTAGCGCCCTCGTTGGCCATTCGCCGTGCATTTGGCCAATTTACACGGATACCTATGTTTGATAACAGCAAATCCCCAAAAAATCCTTAATCACCCTTCATAGACAGAGCCGCGTGGCTTCGGACGAATTTGGCCATGCGGAAAATTTGGAGGGCGAAACAAACATCCGCGTGAAAGGCTAAAATCGAATAAGAACCAACGAAGCCAAAGGAACAAATCCCGGGAGCATTGTCATTTCGATACCGAACAAGTCAAATCCCTAAAACTCAAAAATCTCGAAAAACCATGAGAATAAAAATTAGAAATGTCATTTTTTACTAATCATTGATCTTTGGTGGACCAAAAGGACTAGCGACACAGATGATCGAACTGTCAAATAGAACAGCAGGTGCAATGGGCCAAAAGTGACTTTGTTCGCAATATTTCAAAGGGAATTTTTAGAGATATTTTATGGCCACAAACTGGACCAAAGCCAACTCAACTAAATGTTCGTTATTCCGCTTGCATCTTTCGCCCGATTTTCTGCGTTTTTTGGTCTTCCCAAAATGCCATGGACATCTTCCACATCCATCCTCCACCGGATGTGTTCCGTTTGTCGGGAAGGCAATTG
>LDKF01000126.1:69106-122190 GCA_001026735.1 Rotylenchulus reniformis | reverse complement strand
GAAGATGAGCACTTAAAGGGGGTTTCTCTCCTTCCGCCGCCATCTTCCCCTTTCATCGACCAAACTTTCCCCTCCTAATCCCTTGGCCATAATGCATTTTCTCCCATTTATGGCGTTATCCGATTTGTCCCTCGCACTTTTCGGATTAGACCATTAGGCACTAAGGCCAAATGTCTTCTCTTTCCCTCCCCCCTTTCGCTTCATTTTTGGCCATAATTCCCCCGTACTCTTAATTTGTCCAACATGAAGTTGAGTTGCCAAGTAGCGCAGCGAATGTTTCTCAAATGGAAGATATGCAAATTTTGACCCATCAAGAGTGATTTTTGTTGAATTTTAGGAGGTGATGGTAGTCCAAATCCAGCGTTCAATAAAATCTCCCCATAGGATTATACCTATACCTTTTATTATCTTGGTATAATTCGAACTTTGCATTACAATGCATCACAACGAATGTTTTCTTCGCTTTCTTTAAAAACATATGCAAATTGCCCTTCTGTGACCTTTTGGGTGGCCCGGGATGTTCGTCATGTTGTCCCAACTCCCAACTGGTTCCCGTCATTCTTGACCTCCCCCACCAGGGGCCAATGTTGTCGTTCTGGCCAACTTTCTCCTCATTTTCCACCTCAGAGAGTACACAAATCTGTCCCCCCATGGGAGAAATGACGCCGGGGAAGGGCTCTCTCTGTGCCTGAAAAGTGAGTCCACTTACCACCACCACCACCACATTTTGGTCCCCATCCCTCCCCATCTACGGATTACTTCTCTCTGTTTTTGGCCCCCGATGGCCAATTTGCGCGGCGGGTGACGCCCCCGAGGGCTTTCGGGCTTCTTCTCCAATTACGCCCCTCACACCGAAGTTGAATGGTGGTGAAAATTGATATCCTATGTGTATAGATGAGGTGCCAAATAACAAAAAACAATCCGTGACCAAATTGGCTTCCGCATCGGTGCTCATCACTTATTTATCAACAGGAATCTGATGATGTGACGATAGTTTTCCCCCGCAAATTCCATGAATTTACACCATATACAACGAGATTCGGTCCCCATAGTCGTTTTTGGTCCAGGAATTTACCTTATTTAGCTCATCAAAATCCGGAGATTTGATGTGTTTATAACTCAATATTCATGAATTGTCCTTTTCCCTTCAGACTTGATGACGCTACCAAGATTCGTTTAGAGCAAAATTCGTCTAGTCAGCCAAAAAGCCAAGATTCGTCTAGAAATTCGAAAAACAAATTTCATGTAGAACCCGCAAAATGGCATGTAGACCTCCCAAGATGGCATGTAAGTAGAACCCGCAAATGACATTTGCTATAGACGAATTTTGGCTTTTTGGCTGAATAGACGAATTTTGCTCTAGACGAATCTTGGTCTAGACGAATTTTGGTCTAGACAAATCTTGGGGCAGCGGACTTGATCATAGCTACTTCTGGGTAATATGAAAAGTCAAGTGTTGTGCCACAAACGGGAAATTTTACCCACTGAACTTTTAGCCTAAAAATGGTAATTGGAGCTCAAATTCCAGAAAATACGGTAATCCCACAAACTCCTTGGTTGTTGTACCTCAAAATCTTTGGATTTCGGCTCTTCGACCCTTGTTAAAAATCCCGGACATCTTGTCGTTTCCGGTGTCGCAATAATGCTCTCATTCTCATAGGTCATCACCATCATCCCCTCACAATACCTACAAAATTTGCCCTTTTCCCGTCCGCTCTGTCCTCATCCTCCCCCAATTAACATTCTCGATTCTTCCCCCGTCAGTCTCGACTAGGCCACCAATTCCTTGCCTCGCCCCCACTGTTTTCCCCGAAATTTTGCTTCCGTTTCCGACAAATTATGGCCTAATCCGCCGTCTGCGGCAATGGATGCACTTCCATTTGGCCAATTGACTTTTTGCCAAAATATGGCCCCCGCCGGATTGGTCCCCCCGGATTCTTCTTTCCAAAGTGTTCGGCGGGGCTTTTGCCTTTCTCATTTTCGGCCCTTCGGCGGAAGTGCCATTGGCGCGTCCCCGGGGGAATGGCACTTCCTCCTCTTCCCCCTCCTCCTCTCATCCATTGTTTTCTCCAAATTCAGAGCCAAAAATGATAAATTTGTCAGGGGAACACGGCACAACAGCCAACTAGCATACGAACAAACACAGAATTCATTCATCCATCTCCGCATTTTGCCCCCCCCCCACAAGTGACAATCTCACCAGAACACAATTTTTTTCGTTTCAGATGGCCAAACTTCCAAGATTTATTGCTTTCAATTTGTTACAACTTCCGGCAACTTACAGTACTGCTACGTACCTCGGCAATATTCACTTCATAAAATCTTCGATACCATACACTGGAATCAAGCAAATTTACAATTTCCTATAACATCCTGACTCACAACAAAAATTCCTGCAAACCTGCAACTTCCGGCCACCTACGACGATTACCTACATCTATTTATTGGCCATTTCACATAACATACATAATTCGGCAATATTTGTAATGTTTCTGTACGCAAAATTCTCTCCAACTTCCTACACACTTTTGTACATTCGGCAGAATCAGGCAACTTCAATTTCTCAGTAATTTGGCGGATCAAAGTCCAAAGAGAAATGAATGAATGGTCCTTTCCCCGGGGGTTTCATCCCCATCTGTAGGAATCCCGTCAAACTCCGTCGGCAAAAAAACCGATTAACAGGTTCATCCCCTTGCTCATCGACAGATAATCCCATCCGTCCAAAGTTCGCGCATCGATCCCTTTCATTGCCAAATATCATTGATGGGTCATAAGCATAGGCACCCGACCCCTGATCTTGCCACTGACATTTTTTAACATTTTCCGTTGAATTTTTGTAACTGATGCTCTTGACCATTATATCCATTTATAAAAAGATCTGCAAAAAGCGAAGAAACAGTCATGGCCTACTTTGTGCATTTAAAGCCAAAATTGATCCGATATGGCCAAGCGATTCTCTGCAATTTCCCCCATCCCAAAATGCCTTTTATCAAAAATTTCTAAATTTTTGCCATACAATCCCACTCACCCCCTCCCCCTACTTTCATCCTTTTTCGCGTCGTGTTTTGTCCGCGTTTCTTCATCACCCATTTCTCGCGTGTTTTGCCGCTCGCGCCCATTCGCCGTCACTGCTCTGATGCCAATGCCATTTGGTCTTAAAATTAAAAATTGTGAGTTTTGAACGGAAAATGCACAAAAATAATTGTGGAAAATGGGGGAAAATTGATGGCAATTAGAGGATGATGGGGAGGGAGGGAGGGAGGCAATGTCCAAAAGGGACAGTTGTGAAACAGAAAATGGCAAACTTCCGTGAAGCTCCCCTCCCTAACCTCTTTTTTCTTACCCGGACACTCCTAACCCATGGGATTTCTGATTTTTTATACTTTTCTTTTTCATATTCTAAGGACACCCCTTCTTCTGGGTTTTAGGGAACCCACTATTTTGGCGAAATTCGGAGTAGCAACTTGTCCTCGGAACCAGACAACTGGATCCAATCAGAATCTCTCTATTATGAGCGGAACCAGTCGGAATTCCGAACTCGACCAATAGGTATTTTTGAGCATGTTTTTGGTGAACTTAAACCAAAAACATATCCTTATTCCGAAACCGGTACTTTAGTTAGGGAAAACCGGATCTTCCGTCCGGACAAGTATCGGTGCCGTCAATTCCGTGGTTTGTACAACCCGTCTCCTCCTTTTTTCTTTGCCATTTTTTTCTTCTTTACTCGTTTCCCCCGTTCCTCCCTCCTCTTCACAATTTGTTTTGTTGCCATTTTTGGCCAATTTCCTTTGTTCCCTTTGGCACTATTTTTGTCTCTCTCTCTCTCTTCTCCTTGGCTGGCCAAGGGTCATATTCGGCGCCCCCTTTTTGGGCCAACTCGCCCCTTGACTTCTGACTTGTTTTGGCCAACTCCTACTGCGTCATCATCTTTTCCGTCGGAATTCCTTTCCATTTCTGTGCATTTCGGCACTTTCCCCCGACTTTGGATTCAAAATCAGCTTGCCACCTTCTCCGTCGATGCCGTGAACTCATTAATTTTTCAGCTGGTCCAACCAGCAGCAGGTGCCTTTGATGCCCTTTGGCCATGGGTTCTTGGCATTTTCGGCTATTGGGAAGGGCCAAAAATATCATTTTCAAATCCCCGAAAACAGTGAAGGATAGGGCCAAATTGGACACAGAACACCCAAAAGGCCAAAAGAGCAATGGAAATGCAGAGGAAAACAATCCGCGATATCTTTTAAGATTGTTTTTAATTGAATAGTTTATGATCATTTAGGGCCATCTATCCATTCACAAGACCAAAAACATGAATTTTGGTCGAATTTGGCACATTATCAAGAGGAAAAAATCTTGGTAATTTTCAAGGTAGAATTGATCGCACTAGGTCCATCATGAAACAAAAAAATCGGGAAAAGGTCCATGCCAGACTCTCCAAAGGCCAAAATCCACAACCTGGGAATTTATATTTTTTTATTCTGATCACATTATTCTTCAAATCTTCCTTTTCTCCCCAATAATGTTTTTTTCTGATAAGCCTTTCTAAGAGCCAAGGATCATCTTTGGTCTGTGGGAACGGCCAAGTCATACGGCGGCCGCCTCAGGGGACACCAATCCTCCGTCTTTGGGGAGGAGGGGGAATATCTAATAAGCAGCGGACAGAGGGCAAACGCAAAGAATTTTGGGACATTCGACGGGATGAAAGTATAAATGTATGCAAAATACATGTTCATCCCTCGTCTTTTTGTCCGATGCCAAAATGGGCAAAATTTGGACGAATGCAAAAGCCAAATGAAGACCCAAAATGAATGACAGCTCAAATCCCCCGAAATGGCAAAAATTGGCACAAATGGAGAAAAAAGGGGAATTTTGAATTGTGCCAAAATGGAACAACTCCCGGGTATGGACTCAGTGGAGTCGAAATTCCAAAGATGTTACTGAATCTTTAAAGTGCCAAATTAGACCAAAATTTCGACCAAATCCCGAAATAGCCAAGGATGAACCAAAAAGGGCCAACACACTGTCACTTTTCATCTTCGACCTCTTTGGCCCTTTTGGCCCCATTCTATGATCCATCCCATTGCTTTTCCCATGCGTGCAATTTGTCTCTCCCCCTCCAAATGTTCCAAGGAAAGGCTGTTGGTTCACCCCTCGGGGCTTAGTAAGCCCCCATAGGCCAAGAAGTTGGCCACAGGATCCCCCGCGGCTTACAAGTTAGTCTGGCCCATATATTACATCGCCTTCGGCACACTTCACCTCCTCCGTCCTTTGCATTTGGTGCGGCAAAAGTCGCAGCTGATGAGAAAATGAGAAGGACGGGGGAGTTGCCAATGCCAATGGGCCAATTGCATTTGGTGACACTCCACAACTCTCCTTAATGAACCCTCCAAAAAAAGATTGGCCCAAAAACCCATTTTTGGGCCAATTCCACCGGTTAATGGCCCCAATTTGTGCCCTGGCCCATCCTTTTAGGGAGTCAATTAAAATTTGGGCCACAGCTGTTCTCCGGGGAAGTTGGCCCCTAATCCTTTTTGGCCAAACTCATTTCCTTTGCCCCGAGGGAACACTTTTTCCCGTTTCGCTCCATTTGGCCTCATTCTTTGCCTCCTTTTCCACGAAGCAAAAGCAACACTAACTTGTAAGTCCCCTCCCCCTCTCCATATTTGGCCAATTCCGGCATTTGGCCCAAAATTTCCAATGCCGTCACCGTCCAAATGTGGCCACATTTTCGCGCGAATCAAACCTAATTTCACCCGTAAGGCCATTGTGAGTATCGTTGTCCCCATATAAGTCCCTCGTCCCTTTTGGCCATAAGATCCTTTGCTGCAAATTCAATTTAAAGGACTTTCTTGCCAAGTCATAAAGCCGCGGACAAAATCGACAAATGCCGTCGACTTTATAGCTTTACACTCTCCCCATTTGTAAATTGTATGTATACATAAGCGCATTTCATTCTCCCGCAAGAAAAGTGTTCCTCAAAAGCAAAAAAGGACCAAATTCAAGAGGGAAAAATTTGGCCAAAATGAGACAATTCCAAAATGACCCAAAAGTTTTTTATGCTGATGGGTCAAATTTTCAAATAGGGCCAAATTCTAAATTTAGATCAAATTTTTAAACTGAAATTCTGATAGAAAAATTGATGAACCTGGTTTTGCCCAAAATTACATTTTTCCAAATGGACACAAAACGAACAACAATTCCAAAAAAGTCCAAATTCCAAAATTTACAAAAAGAAGACAAATATGGCCAACTCATGGGAGAACCCAAAAATTTCAAACTTTTTACCCTTTTGGCCTTTCTATGTCCCTTCCCATGGGTCCATTTTCTTTCCCCTGAAAAGTAATACACAATTTCTCATAAAGGCCAATAAGAATAAAAAACGGAAATGGAACTTTAACCCATAATATTGAACAAATATTCGTTCTCATAATCCCCGTCCGCCCACTCAATTTGTCCCCCCAACTTCGAATGCGCCAAATTTGGTCACGGAAAGTTGGCTTGGCCACCCATCCGCCGGTTTTTGGTCCAAAAATCATTTTTATTCCCCCAAAACCCAATTTGGACTCCCCGACATCGGGGATTCCGGAGGACCGGATCTCCGGGATGCCAATTGGGGTTCCGATGGCCCCCAAATTTTATGCAAATTCGATTCAAAATCTGGCAACTCTGACGTCTTTGGCGAATCTTGAGAATGTTCCTGCTGATTCCTCAAAAATGGAACATGTTCTTTAATTTTCCAGGATTGTAATTTTTAATTTGTGAGAAATCCGAAATCACATAATCCGCGCTTTAGTATATAAGTCTTATTGACTTTTACGATGGGTTACATACCTAATTTAAAAATGTTAAAGTATGAACACTTTAACGGGCTTGCACGACATGTTTTATGCCAATTTTAGGCATTGAAATTTTTCACGCAACCTCATTGATCATTTTCGCAAAATCGCGTTCTTATCTATGTGCTTTTCCGTTCAAAACTAAAAAACCACAACTTTTGCCAAGTTGATTGGTTAGTTGGTTGGTTTTCGGATGGTTGCCGAGGTTGACACCTTGGCCATGGCATACAACGGCATCAGCAGCAGTCGGGGCGCGGGCAGCCGGCGCCAGTCGGCCGCCTCCGTGTCGGGCGCGCTTTGCGTGCCCTCCGGCGCCGGCGCCATGTGCACTTTGTCCCCCAACTCAGCGTATCCGGCCGGCTTCAACCCGCAGCGCAGACGCAACAGTTACGCCGCGGGACAAGTGCCGGAACTGTACATCGACGACTACGGGGGAATGACGCCGACGCTGGCGGCACAGCACAACGGAGGACACATGACGCACCACCACCACCACTACCACCAGCAGCAGTACGGATCGGTGAGTGATCGGGGTGATCAAGTGATCAAACACTCAATAAACTCTAAAATGTCAGGGGAGACAGGGTGGCCTTTTTACCCCGAAAACATGGAATTTGCCATGAAAAGGGGGTACTCGCCATGTTTTTGCCATGATTTCTTCAGAGGCCATGAAAAGCCATGATTTTGATTTTTTCCAGAAATTAATGATTTTTACTAAAAATTTTCAATTTTCTTAAGAAAAACGGCATGGTTCCTCAAAATTTTCTCCGGCGGCCCCTATCTGGACCGCCGGACCCCCCAAAATTGCTACCCCCTCCAAGCCGAAATCCTAGAACCGCCCCTGTACACAAAAATGTGAAAATGAAATAGATGAAATTGAAACTGCAGATAAATGTGAAATATATATTTATGTGTTGAATTGGACCATTTTTTAAACAATTTTAAAAAGATGCCATGTTTTTGCCATGATTTTGAATAATTTTGCCATGTTTTTTGCGGCCGGCGCCATGTTTTGGTGTTTAGAAAGGACCACCATGGGGGGAGAGGGGAGAGTAATCGCAAACCCATAAATTCCCCCGCTTCCAGCAGCACTTGCTGGACCCCAGCGCCGCTTATCACCGCCGGCGACTGCCGCCGACCCCGCTGGACTTGGCCAACGGTCGCCTGTCCGGCTCCCATGAGATGTTGCCGCCGGAGACAATGGTCCCCGCCACGAGTCCGGGCCTGGACGGCATCATCCGGCGGTCCAGCTCGCCCCGAGTGCTTCCCACACCGCCGCCCCAACAGATGCACCAGTACTCGCCGGTGCAATGGGCCCAGAATGCGAGTCCGAGTCCGGTAAGCACAATAAGTTCGGGATTATGAAATATTGGAAAAGGGATTTGCCTGTTCAGACTGGTTGGACCAGCGTTGGTCCTTCTCCGCCCCCGGCCACGGGTCCTTTCGAACGACGTCCTTCCTCGCGTCGGCGCCGTCTTCCCACCGAGCCCGTCCATGCCAAGCCGGCGCAGGTACCGAATTTTAAATTATTTTTGGCAAAATTATCCCATAAACTCGCTGCATTATTAACCTCTAAAGTCTAATCCTCGCAAATATTTTCCGCAACCCATTCATTGTCCCCGGCAGACAGCCGCTGTGCCTTCCGTCGCCTCCATCGACGGATCCCTTCCGCCTATGAACGCCCGGGAACAGCGCCTGGTGGGACTACTGAGCGTCACAAACGGCGGTGGAAGCGGAACAATGCTGGGGCTGAACGGAGGCACGGAGACGGACCTGACGCCGCTGCAGCGGAGTTCGTCGACAAGGAGTGCCCGAGGCCAGAATGGACGGTGAGAGGCAAAAACGAAAATACATTTTGGGGCTTATCACAGATGGTCCAAAATTCCCCAATCATTCATAAACACATGATAGTTCACTTCATAATATTTAATCATCTTTGTTCTATTCTCTGATAAGGTTCTTAACATCACCCTGATCAGGATCAGACCCATCTAGTACCCCTTCCACAGATCATTTTCTCGTTGGTTTATCTTCTGATCGGTTCACTTCTACTTGATCTCTCTGATCAGACTCATCTAATTAACGGATTGTTCACGCTCCCATCACGCTCGCTGATCAGTCACATTTATGACTATTCACGCGCAATTTCAATGCTGATCACTCTCTTCTGTTCACTTGATCATTCTTCTCCAAACTCTGATCAGATCGGCCCAATTGCCTCCGGCCCCGCGGCAACAACAGTCCCTCGAGACCAACAACGACCTCCTCCCCGTCCTTCCCCCTCCGACTGCTCTTTCCTCATCCGTGGCCAATTCCACCAAACTCTCCCGCACTTCCTCCACCACAACAGCAGCCGCCAGCAAACAACGGATCAATGTGCCAAACGCAGAGGCATTGGCCCAATCGGTGGAAAGGGCCAAGGGCAACAGCTTGGGAGTGACGACGGGCGACGCAACGACAACGACGACGCAGACGCAGTTGTCCGCGTCACTGACGCCGCCCCCACAGAAACAATCGACGGGTGAGCGATCAGAGAAATTTGATCAGCTAACACTAGACTGATCAGCGGATACCCTTCCCAGCTCCTTGCTTTTTTGTTTATTCATAGAAATGATTTCTCTTTTCCAGTTTCTGCTCCCACAACCCCTCGGGAAGTACAGCAACAGCAGCACCAACAGGCCCAACTCCTCCATCAGCAACAACAACCGCCGCCCGTCCGCAAGTACTCCTCCGACTCGCCGTCCGTCATGAACGATATGGTCGCAATCGCGGCACTGAACCTACACCGGAATGGGTCCGGCAGCATGGCACATCTGTTGGAGGTGAGAATGCGTACGAGATTGATTCTGATCAAACGGGATGCCGGAGTCTATTTTATAAGTCCAATTAGTACAAAACTGATTGTGCGAATCAGCTGATATTATTTTGTTATTCGTCCAATTTTGTGCTTTTCGGGTGGCATTAATTCGACAATTCTTGTTGGTCCAATCGAATTGACCAATTTCTGATCAAATCCGATCTGATCCGATCATTCTGATCACCCCCTTTGCCTCCAGCAACAACACATTTTGCGCCGCGAGTTCACCACGACGCCGAGCAGCGAGGCCACCACCACCGGATGCGGCGGTGGTGGCGGCCACTCCAACGCGTCCTCCCTGTCGCCCTCCATTGAACAGGTCCATTCGTTTCTGTGAAAATTCATTCATCTTTGGAAAAATCCCAGGGGAAAAAAGGTTTCAGGGTTGCTATGACTTTTGGGGCCCAAGAAAGTGTGAAAAGGAAGTAAAAAAAGGGGGGGGGGAGACGGAAGGACAATGTTCCGGCACCGGGGGATGCCACCGATGGGGACAAACAAAACAATTGGGGGAATGGACTCACTCCTTCGCAACGAGGGAGGAAGACATCGGAGGCAAAGTATGGCACCCCAAAAAAAGTGAAAAAGCATAATGGGCAGTGGGCAGCAAGTACAAGAAACGGCATAAAAATGAGCACCAGCAAAGTGGATTTGAACCCTCAATCTAGCCCAAACATGGATCTCTCTCCCCTCTCCTTAGTGACTGACTAACTTGTAAGTTGGTCCAAAGATGGCTTTAACCAAGAGGCTAATTCTGCCTTATCCTGAGATTTGTCCAATAGACTTTATGATGCTGTATTGAGGATTTGTTCTCTTTAGGCCCTTTGCTCCATACAAATTGGGGGATTTCCATCGACGCCCTTATCCCAAAACCATCCTCCATTGAACCTTCTCAAAATTCAAAATCTTTATCACAGCGCTCCCCCGGTATCAAAAATCTCTAAAAATCCGCCAAAACCAAATTTCTCCATTCAAAAGCATCCACACACAAAAAATCCAAAATTTCATTGGATAACTCTAACTCTAACTCTGTGCCCTTTCCCTTTGCCCTTTCGCACTTTTCATTTGTCGAAACAAACAGACAAATTAGGCCGGGAAATTGGACCGGAACGGTCCCGCCGGCGGAAGACTATTTTTGGACTGCGGGGAGGGGCATAGGCCATGACGAGTGGGGGAACAGAGGGGGACAATGGCCAAGGGCAAGGGCAACAACAATGGACAGCTAATTGGGCCGGATCCGGGCGGAGAGCGCGGGCCACACCCTTCCGGTGCCCATAATTCGCTCCAAAAACACATCATTTGGATGTTTTGGGAGGGCAAATGTATCGTTTTAGAGTCCAGAAAGACCAGTTTTTCTAATATTGGCCCTTTAAATTTAGCCTCGAGTCCTAGAATAAATGTTCTATAAATTCCATTTCGGCCATATTAAGCCATTTCAGCGATCCAATCTTACTCATTCTCATCGGATAAAAAATCTTTTGATCATCTCCCGATCAGTGATCGATGATCGACTAATTCTCGCCGTCATCATCTTAGCATAATCCGGCTGGCTTCTTATCCCCGCGACTGTTCCATGGATTTCACTTCCGAATGGGCTTTTTGCTGGCTTCTCTCCTTCTCTGCCGAGTCTCTCTCGTCCTCCCCCTCTATCTCTTCCCTCTTTCACATTTACTCTCTCACTTCCCCATACTATTTCCTACTTCTCATTGGCATTCCTTCCCCCACTCTTTTCTTTGTCTTTTTTGGCATTGGCACACTAACACATTCATGGAAAATTGGCCAATCCCACGCCCCCAAAAGGCGCCGCCACCCTCGAGGGGATGTGGCCAAGGGATTATTAATTTGGTTCCGCGGGCCCAGAATGGACCCCGTGGTCCTTCCTACCCCACCCCCTCATTCCCATGACATTTGGACCCTTTATGGCCAAAGTATCATCATTGTCATAATGATGATGATCATCATCACCCCGAAATAACCCTCGGAATTAGCGGGAATTTCTGCAAAAGATGAGACCAAGATGTCATTTGATGACCTCAAAATGGCCATAACTCCATTGTCATTACTCTTATAAATGGCACTTTTCGTGCTGGGCCATGGTCAAATTTCTTTTGACATTTTTACATGTTTTTCTTATGTATGGAATTCTAAAGTGTTCGGTATGAACCCTGATTATTTCATTTTTTGATCGGAATTTGCTTCCAAAATAATTTATTTCTCAAGATCGTAAATTTGGCCCAATTTTCCTCAGTACAAGTGGAGATCTACCAAAGCGAGTGTCTGGCCATTTTTGAATTTGTGCCAAACAACCAAACTTATCCTCCGCCTCCATCCTCCTCTTTCATATCACTTTCGCTTCGTCGGATTTTTGCTTTTGTGGCGGGGGATTAATGTCTCCCCCTTGGCCCTTGGGGGCGTTTGTTGTGCCATTGACACGCTCAATTGACTGGAAGGGTGTCCATGATCCATTAGCACATTGGGGGGGGGGGACAATTCCGGAAAATGGACCCCGGGAGTCCCGTGCAAACAAACACCAACACCCACAACACCGAAAACTAAAACACCCAAGGACTGACTCACTCAGCCAACCCAGAGTGAAGGAGGGAGAGACAATCTGGCCACTCTTCTGAAAGATTGAACATGTTGGATTTGGAAGCCTTGGAGGACTAATTTCCATAGGGAGAAAAACCGGACTTTGTGGATTTCACGCCAGAGTTTATGAATCCATAGGGGACAATATGGGATCCAAGAAGCCGGTCAAATACTCAAAATCGAGTTTATGGGCCATTTACTTGGAATTTAGAGGAATTTTGTAAAGTCTTAAACATGTATTTTGGACCCTAGCAAGAACTTATACCGATTTTTTGCACATCCATTGCCTGCCATACTTCCGCATTGTTGCCTCTCAGTCATTGTTTTTCATGATGCCAAACTGCACCTGCCCCCTCCCCCCACCATCTGTCACCAATTTGGCCTCTAATCTCTGTTTCCTCCCACTCATTTGGCCGGTGTTTTCCCTGATTTTCTCGGAACTTTGCTAGTTTCCTTCCCCCCTGGGACCCTGTCCCTGTCACCTTTCTTCCCATTTTCCTTCCACTTCCTCCATTAGTTTTCCTCATTTTTACCGCAAAAATTGTTTTTGTTTCCCTTGGCCCACCATATAAATTGGCCTCCGCAGAATGGCCTAATCCCCCCTCGTGGAAGTGGGGACCCCCAGAATGATTAAGCATTTTGGCGCATCGTCTTCTTGCCTTCCACAATAATCCCTCTCCTCCTCCTCTTCCGGCCAAATCCACTTCTCCTCTTGACTCCTCATCATTATTCTCTCTCGACAGTTTTGGATTTTTGGGTTTTTATTTGCCAAAAATATGGTGAATTTTTGCTGAAAACGGCGCATTTTCCATCGGAAGGAGTCGGGTGCCAACTGCCAATCTGTCATTGGCTCCGGACGGCACTTACTCTCCTCCCCCCTCCCGTTTCCCAAGGGACCATTCTCCCTCCGCCCCCCGGCGGAACACTCAAAATCCGATGCCCAGTCGACTCATGATGACAAGTCCAATGGGCTTTTACCCAGCCCACTCGACCCCCATGGGCATTTTCCCACATTCTTTGGGGGTAAAAATCTTGCAAAATCCACCATCGGGTGACTTCCTGATGATTGGTACAAAAGTTTCGAGTCCTATAAGGGCCAAAAGTGCATTTTCTTGCGTTCCAACTGCCATTGCGTCTCTTGGCCCAAAACTGCGTCATTTAAGGGCCAAAAGTGCATTTTTTGGCCAAAAACTGCGTTCCTTTATCTGCCAATGCGTTTCTTGGCCCAAAACTGCGTCATTTAAGGGCCAAAAGTGCTTCTTCCGTCATTGTTTGTCCAATGAGTTGGAGTGTGGGCGATCCATTGCCCAAAATGTGCGTGTTCTCTGCCCCCTCGGGGACCTTGGGTTGTCCAAAATCCCTGCTCTCTCCGGTCCCCACCCAATTAGTTGTCCTCCTGTCCATGTCCCCCGCCATCCCCGTTGTTTTCCCATCCTCCGCCACCCCATATTTTCGCCCAATCCCTCCGGCAATGATGAAATTCCCCGCGGGCTCCCTCATCCCCTCATCCTCATCCCCCCGTCCGTGCCATTCTCGCCTCCCGCGAATGGTGCCAATTATGCGCGGGCAGAAGTGCCTTATGTGTGTGTGTACAACTAGTGAGTGAGCTTCCACATATAGAGAGAGGCAAATCCAGAGCGGAGGAAAAGCAAAACAAAGGACATCCGCCGACGACGACGACATGCGAAAAAGGCGCATGTTTGTTGAGCTTTGAGCGTTGTTTTTAGCACGAGAGTCCAAATGATATAGTGCCCCCCTCCTCTCTTCGTCCTCCGGGTCCTCGGCATTCGCCGGGATTCCACACATTGCAAAAGGACTTGTTGCCCTGTGGGGCTTACTTGTTAGTTCAAATATGTCCAAAATAATGAGCCCAATCAAGTTTGTTTGTCCCACCCCGAGGGGCCAAAGTGCACCCTTGGCCTTTATGCATTCTGACATGGCCACATTCATTCGCATTCCTACCTCGGATAACCAATTCATAAGCATTTTCGGAGGTCCAAAACGAGAGTAACACAAGCTTAAATGAACTCTGAACACAATCTTTCGGCCGTACCAAANTTTTCCCATCCTCCGCCACCCCATATTTTCGCCCAATCCCTCCGGCAATGATGAAATTCCCCGCGGGCTCCCTCATCCCCTCATCCTCATCCCCCGTCCGTGCCATTCTCGCCTCCCGCGAATGGTGCCAATTATGCGCGGGCAGAAGTGCCTTATGTGTGTGTGTGTACAACTAGCGAGTGAGCTTCCACATATATAGAGAAGCAAATCCAGAGCGGAGGAAAACAAAGGGACATCCGCCGACGACGACGACATGCGAAAAAGGCGCATGTTTGTTGAGCTTTGAGCGCTGTTGTTTTTAGCACGAAAGATATCTCCTCCCCCTCCGGGTCCGGCATTCGCCGGGATTCCACACATTGCAAAGGGACTTGTTGCCCTGTGGGGGCTTCTTATGTTAGTTCAAATATGTCCAAAATAATGAGCCCAATCAAGTTTGTTTGTCCCACCCCGAGGGGCCAAAGTGCACCCTTGGCCTTTATGCATTCTGACATGGCCACATTCATTCGCATTCCTACCTCGGATAACCAATTCATAAGCATTTTCGGAGGTCCAAAACGAGAGTAACACAAGCTTAAATGAACTCTGAACACAATCTTTCGGCCGTACCAAACCCTATTGGCCATTTTGGACAATATAACAGTTCAAGGTGTCCAACTTCTTAATTTCCGAAATTCTTGGCAATTTTGCATTTTGGTGACTAAAAGCGCATTTTGTGCCCACAAATCCCCAGATATTACTTACAATTTCCTCCTCTGCGAAGGCTAGGCCCTCCGCAAGTGTCAACCTTTGACGAGTCCCTTCATCCGAATCCGAATCTGGCTTATATTGTCACTCCCCTCCTCTCCCCACCCACATCGTTCCAAATTCGGACACTCTCTCTCTCTCTCTCTCTTCCATGACTCCTTTCCCCGTTCCTAATCTTATTTTTTGGACTGACTCCGTTACTCTTTCGTGGCCATTTTTTGTGGCCAAAAGACCACTCCAATCTTCTGGCCATAAAACCCGCTTACTTGGCCATTCTTACCCTCCCCCACCCGATACTCCCACACCCGTGCCCTCCTCCCAAGTACTTCCATCCCATCCATTCTCCCTTCTCCACAATTGTATTCGCTTTCTTTCATTCATTTTCCGCGCATTTGCCCCTCACACTTAATAAGCCAACTATTAAGCTCCAACTTCCATTCCTCCCCTTATTCAGTCCATCATCCATTATTCCTTCTTCTTACCCTGGAATCTAAACTTGCTCTCCGCCAATTTTCCTCCGATTCCCTCGGCCAAATGAAGGGTCCCGTCTTCACCGCGCATTCCGCGTTCCGTCCCGCGCACCCGTCCGCCAGCGCCATGAATGTTCGACAGGTGCGCAACAATCCGGCGGATGGATTTAGGCTTCTTGGGGATTCAACAGTTTTAGGCACTTTAAAGGATTTTTCTACTCTAACTCCATAATTCGCAAGAACCTAAGAGTTTTTTGTACCAATAACCAGAAATTCATAAGGCTCACTGTGCCTTAAATGGTTTTGGGTTCACAAAGGATTGGATCCTAAGCAAGTTTGGAATTGAGGATCTATATGACTTCCGAGCCTTGAAGGGTTTCTGAAATCCTACACTTTACAATATCGGTGCCTAAGAGGTCCGTTGGGCTCTAAAGGATTTTTTGGCGCTTTGGGTAACCAGAGATTTCTTTGGTCCTGGACCCTAAAGGAGCTACATTAGTAGCCTACAAGTTAGGGTCTTAAATGGTTTAAAAGGAAAAAAAACTTTGAAAATTATTAATTTTTTCATTTTCTCATTTTTTACCCCCTCTTCAGTTGAACAACTGCAACGTGTCGGCCTCTCGCTCGGGCTCCGATGCCGAGATTGTTGCGGATCCGTCCATTCTCGGTTAGTTACTTCCTTTCCATGTCTAACTTCTCCCCAATTTATTCGATCTCTCAATTCCTCTCCTTCTCTTCCACCTCTCCATTTTACATTCTCTCTCCCCTCCAGGTTTCGACCCTGCCCTCTACACCTCCTCCAACGGTCACTGTTGTTCCGTCTCCGTCGGCGGCTCCTTCTCCGGCCCTTCCGGATCCCCGTCCTCCCAACTTCCGGCAGAGCCCAGCACTTCCGCGGAAGAACAACATCCGCGCCCCCGCGGGCTCGGCCTCATCCACTGCACCCTCCAGCACTTCCCGGTCCGCAAGCGTCTGCGCGTCAATGTGTTGAAGATCGAGGGTGAGCATCTTGGACGGGGTTTGGCCCAGGCAGATCATTCTCGACATTCGCCCTACCACCCCTCATTCCCGAGATTTATTCGCCCCGAGATACAAATTCGAATTTCTTATCGATTCTTTAGGGTGTCTAACTTGTAAACCTAAGTGAGTCTAGCTAAGGGTTTTCGCCGTCGAAATTCTGGCGTGTGTCATTTCTAGCACTAGGTGTAAAATAAATTTGGATTGGAGCCAAAAAAGTGACCTTCGATCAATTTATGCTAAAAAACTAACTAATTATGTCATTTTCACATTTCTAACAACAAATAGAATGTTTGTCTTCCCCATCAGTTTATGGCCAAAAATGGCAATGTTTTGTCCGTTTATCTTTTTCCTTTTCGGTCCATCCCCAACATCATCCCCATGGTTTTGGCGTTTGAATCCATTTTTGGACACACCGAATTGGCCATAAATGGCCAACCTATCAGCTTCCTGTCCTGTTCCTGCCATTGACGAGATTTGTCCTCGGCGGAGGGACAAATTGACGCAAAAGTGCGCGAGGGACCAAAATGCAATTACCCCGGGGACAAACGGACTCAATCGTGCCAAGAAAGGGAAAGAATAAGCAATGAGAGAGAGGAGAGAGAGATAAAGCCCGAGGGATGAGAGAGATAAAGCCCCGGAGAATAGAGAGACAAAGAGAGGATTATGCGGATTAAGCCACCACCGCAGGACTGATATTGTCATTGTCATTAGTTATGCAGCATTTGCACCAGCCGAGATTGGCACCGGAAATGTCCCCTCCGCAGGTGGCATTCTTTGCTCATTTTAATTGGACATTTCTCCACCAAAAATGGGATCATTGACACCGGGAAATGGATACCCCACCCCTCCTTTATGGGGTTTCGGGTCCTTGCCGGAAAGTGCGAAACCCGAACTCACCAATTACCATCGCATGTTCAGGTCTCGCGGGGGAGTTGCGTCCCGAGCTGGAGATCCAACCCTTCTGCAAGCTGACCCTGACCCCTGGCAAGAAGCAACAGCAGCAAAGTGTGGTGAAGCGGGGCAGGGACGCCGTGTTCAACCAGGTCAGAGCTGTTGGATTTTCGAATCTTATACATAGTTCGGGTTTCATGATGTTAGACTAATGGATTAATTTATCGAGTTTCTGATCCCAAATTTTTCCAGGAATTTTTCTTCGACGGAGTGGCCACGGAGGAGATCGATTCCAAACAGCTCCAAATCGAAGTGTGCCATAGCAGTGCACAGAAGTTGCAGAAAGACCTGGAGATTGGCGAGGTTTTTGGAGATGCCGATAGACTCAAAAAAACAAATTCGTTTTTCCTTCCGTAGGTGCGCATCCCTCTGCGAGACTTGACCCAGCAGTTGCACAGCAAAAAGGAGGTGCGCATTGTGGAGGAGCTGAAGCTGTTCGCCGCCAGCAAGGTGAGCAATGGGTGTACTCCTTGGACTCGATGGGTTCAAACAGTGCGAGATTGGCCCTTATCCAAAGACCCAATTTTTTAGAGATTAATAGACGAGAGGAGGCCAAAGTTGTACTTGTTGAAGCTATCGATCAAAACATGGGGTTATAATCCTCAATCCTGGATGGAGATCGGTGCTTTGGGTCCTTGATCTGATCTGTGTGAGCTCCTTGAACTTGGTGATCACCCGCTTTTTCAGAAGTTGGGCAAACTGCACATCAGCACCTGCATCGAGAAGGAAGCTCGTCGGCTGACCATTAACCTGCACAAGGCCGAGGATTTGCCCAAGTGGGGCATCATCGGAGCACCCGGTGAGTATGATCACATAGGATAATCCCCATTCTGATCACTGATCAGATATTCCGATCATTTATTTATATCCATTTGATCTCGAGTTTGACCCTTGATCCTCACCATCAGATGTGCAAATCCGGATCCGAATGCAGCAGGGCCAGGGCCCGGAGGTGACCAAAAGCTCGCGAGTGCTGAAGAACACCACAACGGCGGTGTACAAGGAGGCAGTCATGTTCTTGATCAGCACCCGGGAGGCGGATCTGATCAGGACCCGAATCACCATCAGCATCCACGACCTATCCAGGTTGGCCAAAGGAATATTTGGCCATTAAAAGCCGTACATTTTACAGCAAGAATAGGATATTTAGACTTGGACATGGATTTTCCGAAAAAAAAATTAAAAAATCTGGTTTAAGCCCAAATATCTTAGCTTATGTAGTAGTTTTGAGGATCAAAAATCGAATCGAATTTTTGAAATTAAAGCAGGTTTTCGGACAAAAAAATGAAATTCAAGTGGCTCTAAACATTTGGCCAAAATACCGGATTCTTTTTTTTTGTCAGTTCATGGCACCCCATGCCATATGTAACTGATTTTGATCAAAAACATTCAAATTAACAGATCGGTGACCGGCAACGATGTGATCGGCTCGGTGTTCCTGGGCGAGCTGGCGGTGGATAAGTCGGAGCAGGACCAGTGGCGCAACACCGTGGACCATTGGGGCAAGGAGTACAAGGGCGTGCACGCGCTGAAGGGACCGCAGGGCCAGGGCGCGCCGGAAGTGCACGTACTGGACGTGCAGGAGGACGAGCACAGCGGGGGCAACACAAACGAATGATCCGGATGGTCAGGGTGATCAGAGTGCAGATGAGATAGTACTGATCAGTTAATCCGATCACTGATCACATTCCGATTGATCCGATCAGTTCCGGTCATCCAAATTGATCTCTTCAGGGTCATTCAACGATCTGATTCAATTAGATATCCAATCACCTTGATCAGTCTGATCACCCCAAATTGGTGATTTGTATATTTCCTCGCACACCAAAATGGCTTATCCCCTCCCTCGCTTTTGGCTTTCCCTTGGCTTTTTGCTATTTCTCCTATGCTTACACCATTTTCTCTCCCCATTTTGTTCCATTTTCTATCAAGATTTTCTGATATGACAGAAATTATAACATATTATTGTGCCAAAACCAAATTGAAACTTTCTTTTTCGAAGTTCGAATAAAATTGTTTGCAAAGAATCGGATACCGTAATCAGCTGGATGGGTGTAAATCATTGTGATATTGTCGGTTGGATTATTCTGATTTTGCCTTGCGCAAATGGACATGTCATCTGCTGATCAAGCTTATAATCCAATTGATGCCATTACTTCGACCTATGCATGAATGATGATCTTTTCGGTCATCTATGGTTGGCCATTTTCCCTTTTTTGTTTCTTTCTTTTCACATTTAATCAGATTATGCATCTTTTTTGCAAAGAAAAATGGAAAACTTGCAGAGAGAGAGGGGGGGGGAGAGAGAGAAGAAGCAAGCTTGTTTGTTGTTTGTGAGTGAGCGCAAAATCCGCTCAAAATGCTGTCCCTAATGATTGGTTGTTGGTGTGTCAAAAATAGTTCGCCCGTCGGACTGATCCGATTGCCCCTTGCGTCCCAATGGGGCTGTTGAGGGCGAACACAGTTCGGGAAACCCCCCAATTGACACGGCAAACAAGACCCGCCAGCCAATTGGTCCTTTTCATT
This sequence comes from Rotylenchulus reniformis, assembly GCA_001026735.1. Classification (NCBI taxonomy): domain Eukaryota; kingdom Metazoa; phylum Nematoda; class Chromadorea; order Rhabditida; family Hoplolaimidae; genus Rotylenchulus; species Rotylenchulus reniformis. Next base: position 102,145 of record LDKF01000126.1, on the reverse strand, counting down.
TTCTGATTTTATAAACATTGGGAGGGGACAAATCTGATTTCCGTGGTTGTTTTTGGATTTTTTGTCTTTTAACGAATTGGAGGACCTTTGATCGTCGAGATGGTTGGACTCTCTGCTTTCTTTCAGATTTTGTAGTCTGGCCAAGGAGGGGGATTCCCTGCGATTTGTCAACGACAACAAACAAAATTCGGGGAAAATTGGCAATGGAAGATGATGCTCGCGGAAGGAAGGGATAAGAAAAGGAAGGAATGGGAGAAGATGGCAGAAAGCTGATTGGAAGTATGAAGATGAGGTGATCAGAGGGAAGAAGATGGTGGAAAGAAGGAAATGATCACCAAGGACCAATTATGCTGATCTGATCGGAAGGGAGAGTAAGGGGGAATGATCTGTTTGGATGGACGATAAAATTATTGCGAGGACATGGACGGAATGAATGAAAATAGCTGGGTCGGAGAAGCGAGAAGCCGCTGCAGATCGGAGAATGGCCAGCAAGACGAAGAGGAAGTTGAAGGGAAGAAAGAGCAAAGATCATTTTTGTAGAGAGAGGGAGTTGAATGGTCCTTACCTCTCGCAATCAGATGCTGTTTGCGAATTACTTGGCCAATATAAATCTGCCAACGATAAGCCAATCGGTGAATGCATTTTTTTTCTTTAATTCTTTTGACGTGCAATTGTACCCATTTATCGCCATTTTTTTATGTTATTCAATTTTTTTAAAAATAAATATAATGCTAAATGATAGATAGATATGGTGATCTTAACCCTATGTCTAGTGATAAAACGGCCTTAAAATGAAAATGCTTGAAAATTTACATAAAAAGAATTTTACTAATCCATCAGAATAATATTCGTTCTTTTTTTAACCCGAATATTCGGAAGGAAGAGGAATTAAAATGCGTGCTTTTCTCATTTGGGCACCATATCTGGTTCTCCTTTTCAGCACTTTCTTCACGTATAACAGAATTTTTGCGCCGAATGGTGCAAAAACACCTTGGAATTTTGAATTGGAAATGCACAGAAAACCGAATCTTTCCCATGATGTGTTCGAGTGGGTAATGGCGAAGGAGTATGGCGGAGGTTCGAATCCTCTCTGGGGGACTTACACCAACCTCTTCAATAATTTTATCTCACTATAATCAGCACATTTCGTCATTCCAAGGGGATGGGATCAAATCCATCCAACATTTATGGCCATATGATTCACAAGGTATACATTTTTGGCAATGTATACCTTCTAGTGAACCCATCAATCCCCTTCCCCAACTGTTTGTCTTCTCGGCCTTCCTCCTCCTCCTTCCGTTTGTTTGTGTTTGTTTGTACCTCCGAAAGACACTTGTCGAGACCAATCAAAAGGCCCTTGCCCCGCCCCCAATAATCGGCTTTTGATTGTCCCAATAGGTGGATGATTATGATGGGATTTGGGGGCCCGAAAAAGCTCTTCAACACAAAAACACTTTCCGCTCTGATCAGAGCGGGAAAATGCTGGTAAACTCCCAAAATCCCAACCCAATCACTTCCCATGGCCCATCACTCTCAATCATTTCGAATAAAATGGATCGATAAGTTGGGGGAAGAAGAAACAAAGTGAAAAGTTGAAAATGTTGTCCAAATTCTAATCCAATTATCACCTTTTTATGTCGATTCCATATCCAAATCCGAACTGTACCCGAAATATGTCCAGAAAGTTTTAAATCCTGATCATTCCTGGGTGCATTCTTAAGATGTTTAGGGAAAGTATCCCTAGTCCCTACGCTAAAGACAATACCCTAAGGCATTTATCCTGGCTAAGACATAGTACCAGATTTGCCCTGGTGTGAACTGACTGATAATACCGTAACCATGGGTCCCCACAAATATAGTATGCCTTCATACAGGACTCTTACCACTTCTCATTACAGTATCCTTGTCACACGGGGTAAAACTATCGCAATGACCATCACCTACTCGTTGGACGTGTCCTCCTCCAGCTTCCTGGGCATCCATCGGCTGCTGCTCAGGTGGAAGGGCTCCATCTGGAAGTGCATCTGGCCCGAGCTGTTGTTCTGGATCTTCTGCTACGCCGTTGTATCTGCGACATACCGGGTGGCGATGACTCGTCGTCAGCAAATGTACCGTATCCTATGCACTACCGTACCCTATAGTATCCATTTATGATCTTAATCAGGTTGTTCGAGGACATCTGTGTGTTCTTCAGCGATTACAACGATTATATTGTAAGTGCATTACAATGTTAACTGTCCCAAATCAGACTGTAGTTGGTACTGTATTTCTTAGCGCAAGCTTGATATGGTACAGTACTAAATAGGAAGTCGATTAACGAGTGAAAAAAGTCCAAAATCAAAATTTATTCCTGGAAGGTTGTACATTTTGGAGATTACTGATTAATGAATATCTAATTAAACCGAATTTTAGACCAAATCCCTCCCCTTTACCATGGTATCTTACCGTACCATTGACATTTCCATCCCACAGCCGATCACCTTCATGCTCGGCTTCTACGTGTCCGTCGTGTTCAGCCGTTGGAACGAGATCTTCATGAACCTCGGCTGGGTGGACTCGTAGGTTTTGATCTAGCCGGGGACCAACACCCCAAATCTGATCACCGCCAATTTGGTCCCGTAGACCTGCCCTGTTGATCGCCACGGTGGTGCGCGGAACCACCGAAGAGGCGCGGATGATCCGGCGGACAATCATGCGGTACATGGTGCTGGTCCAGGTGCTGGTGTACCGGGACATCAGTGCGGCGGTGAAGAAGCGATTCCCGACAATGGTGAGCTGATGTCAGAGAGAGAGAAGGGGAGAAGGGACAAATTGTTGATCAGTATTTAGTAAAAGCAGCTATGATCAAAATTTGGGCAAACTAACCTCTTTGGGACTATTAGCACTGATCGGTATGGATGAGAGCTAATTTTTGATCAGAATAAAATATAAGCAACCACTGATCAGAGTTGGGTGTTGATTGATATTTTTGATCAGTAGAAAATATGATTCCTGATCATAATGGTGGAAGATTGGATCTGATCAGAATGGGAAATTGAAATTGATCAGAATAAAATGGGCATTGATCACTGATAGGAAAAAAGAAGCTTGAGCAGAATAGATAAGCATGAAGAATTGAAATTGTCCAGAACAAGAGGGAAGAGGCATTGATCAAAAGCCAATCACTTTATCATTTGTCAGTTCAGGACCATCTGGTCACGGCAGGTAAGCGCATGAAAAAATCACGGTTAATTTGGCCCAAAAAGGCATAATGACGGCCGAAGAGCTGAAGGAGTATGATGGCATCGAGACCCAGCAGATCAAGTACTGGCCGCCCATCCAGTGGATATTCATGTTGCTGAGACGAGCTCGGGAGCAGGGCATGATCGACAGCGACATCATCTACGTGGATGTTTTAGAGGTGAGTTCGGAGGGGATGTTGATCGGTGATTTGGGGGATTTTGGTTTGAAGGGCTAGTTCATTATGTGTTTCGAGTTTAGACTTCTTAATAAGGCTTTTAGAAGTAGATGTATGAATTCGGGGTGGAGAGAAAAATCGAGTCCAGAAGCGAGTTCGAACCATTTAAGGGTGATTTTAACTTTGGTAGGCGAGTCAGGTTGAGGGGGAGGGTGTAGAAAGTTGATGATGTCTATTGATGGAGCCAGTCAAAGTTAAAATTTTGAGATAATAAAGAAAATTCGCCTTTTACCATTTTAGAAGGTGCGCCAGTACCGGGTCAGTGTGCTCACCCTGACCCTGTACGATTGGGTGCCCATACCCTTGGTACAGTTTTGGCCACCATGATGGTGCTCATGGTAACATTTTGTCCACCACAGGTCTATACCCAAGTTGTCAACCTGGCCGTCCGTCTGTACTTCCTGATCGCCCTGTTCGCCCGCCAGTTCCTCAACGACTACGGACATCGGGGATTGGCCGACAAGGCGGTGGGCTGATCAAATCTGAAAATAGATCAAAATGATCATTTTAGCCCACGGATCTCTATGTGCCGATCATGACCATTCTGCAATTCCTTTTCTACATGGGCTGGATGAAGGTGGCGGAAATGTTGCTGAACCCGTTGGGTGAGTTTCTTAAATAGGATAGATCCATGACGAAAAAAATCTGGAACCCAGTCAAAAAGATGAGATACACATGATGCTACCATTTATTGCATTAAGATTAAGATTGGGGTCCAACTTGGTCTATGAAGTACCAAGAAGGGATTTTCATGATGCGAGCAAATAGATTGACAAAAATGGAGCCAAATTTAGTTCAAATTGAAACGATTTGACTATTGGGTTGCACAAGGGGACAAAATAACCAAAATCCTCGGTGTAGGGAGGAAGGGTGAGTTCGTGGTAAGGGCTGCCTAAGCCTTACCGTAAGGCTTAGTATTCGTGTTCCAGCTGCCCCTTTATTCCCAATTTCTTATCATATTTCCATTTTCCATTTTTCATATTTCTCGCTGAAGGTGAGGATGACGATGATTTTGAGACGAATTGGATCATCGACAGGAACCTGGAGGTGGGCCTTTTGATCGTGGATGACTGCTATGCGCGGGTGCCGCGGCTGGCCAAGGACCAGTTCTGGGAGCAGAGCAACAGACAGCCGCTGTACACCCGGGAGGCCGCGAACCGGCCCCAGAACCCGATGATGGGCTCCTGCAACGATCTGTAAGTGCGCAGAAAAATCAAAGGTCTAAAATGCCGAATAATGGCCCGAAAATGGCAGCTAAATGGTCGGAAAACTGAAAAGTTCAAAAATATTGAAATAGAAAAAGAATCGAGAATAATGCCGAAATCCCTAAAGATAGAAGAACACACTGATGAGGTGTAAAAAGTGCAGATCAATCGAGTCCGGTCCGGACTTTTTGAGGGACCTGGACTTTCCTCAAACTCCGTCCCAAACTCAGAGATGTCTATAAAAACCGGGTCTGTGGTCCGGGTCCAAGTCTTTCAAAAACCTAGAGCTAAGCTTTAATAAGCGCAGTGATCCTTGATATTTGTGGGATGTCAAAATTGTTCAAAGTTCAATAATTTTCCTGAAATTCCCAAAAATTGCCCCTTTAGTCAGCAACAGGAGGATATGCTCGTGCAACCGCCGCGTCGGCGCCGTCTGATGTCGTCGGTGGCGGGTATGGAGGGAACATACTCAATTGGCAGCGAGGACGATGCCGACTATGTGGTGCCGGTGCACAACCACAACCCGTCAAGACGGATAAGGTACAACAAATTGCAAATTTGGAAGTCCAAAGAATTCATTTGAAGTGTTGTGCAACCGGAGGGAGGAGGAGGGAGGAAGGCGAGCAAGTTGCTGGAGAATGTGCGACGAAAATTGTCCAAGGTTGAGGCTCAGCTGAGGAGAAGTAAGCACTGGAATCAAAGGGGATGACCGGGATCATCGGTGGGATAGATGATCTGTGGTATTCGGGCGATGGACGATAATAGGTAATAGCGATCCATATGACCAATAATGACTGATCTGGAGTTAATCATGTAGCCAATCACAGGATCGCGCTGACCAAGAATGATGATCCAGATGATTTTCAACATTTCCCTGGTTTCAGAGGATTCCAATGAGAGCTCAGTCGATGCGGAGAGTGGAACTGGCAACAGATTCGAGCGGGGCAACTCCACCAGGTAAACCCATCAAAAACAAAGATTCATGATTAGTTCGGATTTTAAGGGTCTCGAACAACTCGGTGGCCTCCACGGGATCCAGCGTGCAAAGTTTCCTTTGGGGCGGTGCCAAAACAGCCAAAGTTGTGCCAAAATCGAATGGGGACTTGCTTAAGGGCCAGGTTTGGCCGAAAAAATGGCCAAAAATTGTGAAAATTATTCAAATTTAGTCCGAAACGGAACAGCAAACGGAACAAGCGCCGGAGAAAGAAATGTTGCCGGTGATTGAGGAGGAATCGGAGCCCAAAGAACACAAGAAAGAAACGCAACAGCGCAACCACAGTAACGCCATGTCAAGCAAAAGCACATCCTTGGAGTCAGTGAGCAGTGGAGGAAGCAGCAGAGGAGGCGGAGGAGGGGAAGGGGGCAGGAAGGAAGGATGAAGAGGAAAAGCGGAAGAGATGAAGGAAGAGGAAGGAGAAGAAGCGGAATAGTGAGAGAGCGGAAGGGAAAGAAGCGGAGGGAGGAGAGAGCGGAAGGGATGGAAGGGATAAGATGAAGTAGGTAACGGAATGGATGAAGGATGCGGAAGAGGAAGAACGAAGGGGAAGGATGAAGATGAAGAACAGAAGAGCGGAAATTATGAAGTCGAAGGATAGGGATGGATGAGGATGAAACATCACCGGCGGAGGTGAAGATCGCTGAGTCGGTTGGCTGAACAGTGCAGCGCTGATCGGAGTTTTGTTTTGCTCACCACTCACTCTTTTATGTCATTCGTACAAATCACTGACATTATCATGTCAATTGTCAAATCCATATCATACGTATCCACAGAGAATAACTTACATATTTATCAATTCGATCAATCGAAATCGTACAAACAACATTCTTAGCCCACCGATCACCCGGGAAACTTGACCAACTCCGCCGATCGGGAGAGGGGACGTCACCTTGCCTTTTCTCTTTTTCGTTGCAAAAAATTTACAACTGGTCCTCCTCCTCTTCCTTCTCCTCCTCCTCCTGCGCCTCCTTCTCCTCGCCTATCTCCCTGCAAGACCATAACTTTTTTGGTCTTCCTCGTCTTTGCAATTTTACAGCGCGAGATTGGTTCGCCCCACCCTCCCCACCGGTTTACCTGCGCACTTTCCCGCTCCTTGAGACCAACAACCATTTTGTCCCTTGGGGTGATCATTTTCTCGAAGGTAGAGAACACGAAAATGATAAAATAGTGCATGGATGTAAGACAGTGAATAGGCTAGAGTGTAGGTGATTGTTCCACTGGTCCGTTCACTTTCGCTTTTTCACCGTGTTCATCGTCACAATAGCCCACTGATCGGTTAAGGCTGAAGGTCATCTACTTGGGCCACCGCTCCGCCGATGCATACCTTCTCTCCCCCAAATGGACCCCTATTTAAGGTGGCCAGATCCTCACTGTCAGCATCCAGCCGATCACTTGGCCTTCTCATCTCTTCTGATCAACTCCTCCTCCTCCGATCATTCCTCACTGATCAACCCCCTTCTTCTTCAATTTGATCATTTTTCTTCGTCCTTTCCTATCCTCCAAATTTTGCCTAACCTTTCCGCCCTTCTCTAACTGCATTTCCCCAATTGTAGACCATGCAAGAGACGCATATTGTGGTTGGAGTCGCCTCGGTGTGCTCCCTGGTCGCCATCCTGGCCACCCTGATCGTCGTGCCGTCGCTGTACTCGCAGATCAACGAGATCAGCGTCAAGGTCCACGATGGAGTTCAGGTTGGTCCAGCACCGACTCTAGATGATCCCTCATCGTGATCCTCTAGCTTCTCCTTGATCATCCCTGATCCATGATCCTCCTTCTCTTCTTCAGGCATTCCGTGTGAACACCGACTCGGCCTGGAACGACCTGATGGAGGTGCAGATCGCCGTGACGCCGCCGTCCAAGCCGCGCCAGAACCCCTTCTCCTCCATCTTCCGTTCCAAGCGTCATCTTCCCGACTTCTGCCAGTGCGAGGGCATCACCCAGCCACGCTGTGCCCCAGGCCCGCCTGGACCGCCCGGACCCCCGGGACAGCCTGGCCAGCCCGGACACCAAGGAGGACCCGGAAAGCCCGGAGCACCCGGAACTCCCGGTAAGCATTCGGAAGCGGATTTAGGAAGGATAGAGGATATAATCGGAATCGGTTTGAGTCCGAAATCGATCACAGTAGCTTTAAAACTTCGGCGTTTCAGCCGCGCCTTGCCACCAAGCGCCCAGCGCATGCCAAACCTGCCCCGCCGGTCCGCCCGGCAAGCCCGGAGACCAGGGACCCATGGGACAGCCTGGACAACCAGGCAAGCCTGGCGCACCCGGACAGAGCAGCGGACAAGGACCGCCCGGACCGCCTGGACCGATGGGACCGCCTGGACAGCCCGGAAAGCCCGGAGGCCCTGGACAACCCGGACAGCCTGGACAACCCGGAATGGCCGGGTAATTTCTTAACATTCCGGACCCTAAGTATACCATGTCCAATCCGTTCAGCAAGCCCATCCCCGGACCGAAAGGACCGCCCGGCGCACCTGGAAAGCCTGGAGCCCCCGGAAGCGCACCTGGACAGCCCGGACGCCCCGGAGGCCAAGGACCTCCTGGCCCGCCTGGAGCCCCTGGCCAGCCTGGACGCCCCGGACCCAACGGACAGCCTGGACAGCCCGGAGGAGCTGGACAACCTGGCAAGGACGCCCAGTACTGCCCGTGCCCGGCGCGCGGTGGTGCAGGTCCGTCGTACGGAGCCGGAGCTGGCAGTAGCGCAGCCCAAGGACCGGAAGCAGGCGCAGGACCCGCAGGAGGTGCAGGAGCCGGACCCGCTGGTGGAGCAGGAGCCGGACCTGCCGGAGGTGCCGGAGCCGGACCCGCTGGTGGAGCCGGACCGGAAGCTGGTGTGGGAGCTGGACCGGCTGGCGGCGCCGGACCGGAAGCTGGCGCGGGCGCTGGCCCGGCGGAAGGCGGTCCGGCCGAGGGAGGACCCGCTGCTGGTGGCGCAGCTCCGGCCGCAGGCGCAGGCGGCTACCGCTTCAAGCACAAGCAGTAAGCGGAGCAGAAGTTGGATGGGAGAGGCGGAAGAGACGGATCAGCAACACCATCTCCATCGATTCCATTCCCCCGATCCCACAACATTTCCCATGGTGTCATTGGTGATGGTTCTTTTATGGATTGTGCTAAAAGGAATAAAGGATAAAGCATGAAGAGCATCGCATTTGATTTTGCGGAAATTATTCCGATCACTGATCAGGAAGGACCAAAGAGCAAGGTTCATTGTCCCCTCACCCAAAGGATGACCACCCTCCTCATCCCGACAAAGGGCCACTTGAGCACCAATATCCCCTCGAAAAGAGAGTCCACTCGACTTTTCCAGAAGAAAAAAGATGTTTTCTGTCGGACGATCCGTCTGAAGAGTCCCCGATCCCGAGATGGCCCCTCTGTTTGTTTCCCTTTTTGGCCTTTCGGCCTGGACGGATGGATCCCATTCTTCCCCTCCTCACCTCCGTCCTCTTGATTCCTTCTGATCATCTTCTGCTGCCACTCCTCCTCCTCCCAGAATAGCCAATGATCCGCTTCCAACTTGGGATGACTTAAATGAGCTCTCCGCTTTGGCCTCCGGCACTGTTCCGCTTCCTCCTCCTCCTTCTGTTTGTCATAATTGTCAAAATAGGGCCCCCGGTGCGGTGTGTGCCTTCCATTTGGGGAGGCACACGTGCGGAGGCCCCGAATGTGAAGACAGCAACACCAGCAAAAGATCAGTTGGATCCGCCGCGGAAGAGCTTCCGGGGGTGAGTTGGTGATATCTTCGTGCATGTTTGCCAGTGAGGGATTATTGCAAGTGAATGAACAATCCAAATCGTGGCCAATACCAAGATCAAAATCACCAAATTTTGGTATTAGTCACGAGGTTTGGCCATGGTCTTGATTTCCACTCGTCTTCTTGGTTTTGAGACCCTGTTTTTGGTGTTATTGTCTTGGTCCTGTTCCTGGCTATGCCCACTCCTTCTCTGCTCCTTCCAGCTACAAATTGCTTCGTCTGAACCCGCGCAGCTCCGACCAGCTGGACTGGCTCCGGCGCCTCTACTTCTCCGGCTCCGACTCGTCTCCGCCCTTCTTCGACCTCGACTTTTGGCAGCCGCCCTCCCAACTCGGGGCCCTCGTCGACCTGACTGTTGCCCCGTCGGATGCAAATGCCTTTTTTGGCGAACTGAAAAGGCACAACTTTGACTATGTGCTGATCGGAGATGATCTGGAGCAGCTGATCCAGAGGGAAAGGCAGCCAAGCGAACCGTTGAGGTTTTTCTAGATTTTCAAGAGATTCTAAAGGGTCCGAGAAACCGGAAAAGTCTGATTTTGCTATTTGGTTCTAAGGGACGATGAGTACGATGTCGGTGGAGTTGGGGACACCGGAGGGAACAAGGAGCCTTTTTATCGCTATGACCGATACAACCCGCTGAGTCGAATTGAGGAACAACTGTTGCGGTTGCGGGAGATGAACCCGCGCATTGTGACCCTGTACGAGATTGGCCGATCCCATGAGAACAGGTGAAATGGATGCCAGATGAACCCGCGCATTAAACTGTCCAATTCATATCTGGATTTATGGGAATGGGCAATCTAATCCATCTGGAATCTCTTGTTCAGGTCCATCGTCACCGTCAAGGTGTCCGCGCGAGAGCATTCGCCGGATGAGCGGTACCGTCCATACCGTGGGCCGGCCATCTGGATCGACGCGGGCATTCACGCGCGCGAGTGGATCGCCCCGGGTATCTTATTTCTATCCTAACTTACTGTAGCCCATACTGTACTATTTTTCTTACCGTACTCCTTCAGCAACCGCCATGCTGTTCCTGGCCCGGTTGGTCGACGGGTATAAGGCCAAAGATCCCAACATGCACTATTTGTTGGAGTCCATGGATTGGTACATCACGCCGGTGCTGAACCCGGACGGGTTGGTTTTGGTTTTTTTGGACATTGATTGTTTTACATTTTAAGGTACGAGTACTCCCACACCAAGGTATTGTTTTGCTCACTAACAAGTAAGTTCTGAATTTTCGTGAACTTTCAGAACCGAATGTGGCGCAAAAATCGGCGTCCGGCCTTGTGCCGTCAGCAATACTTCAATCGGATCTGCTGCTCTGGAGTGGATCTGAACCGCAACTTCGACTGGTTCTGGTCAAGTCAGTCAAATTCTGATCAGTCCGATCACTTTCATCCTCTGATTTTAATCAGCGAGTGCACCTTATCAATCGATCCTTGATTGGTCGATCTTTGATCTGCTAAAGCTAGCATCTTGACCGTTCTGATCATTTCGGTATACCCTTGATCATCCACTTCTGATCAGATCTTTCACACATCAACTTTTTGATTGTCTCTGATCATTTTGATACACCGATCACTTTCAGCCACCGGCTCCAGTGCCGATCCGTGCCATGAAACATACCATGGACCTTCCGCGTTCAGTGAACCGGAAGCGCGCGCGGTGCGCGACTTTCTGGAGGACCATCATGTGAAGGCCTTCTTCACGCTGCACTCCTATTCCCAACTGTGGCTGATCCCGTACGGGCACAAACGGCGCAATTACCCGGAGGACTACACCAAAATACAGGTCTATACAGTAGAAAATCCTGCGAAAAGGATAGAAAAATGTCGAATGCGCGAAAATTATTTAAAATTCTAAAAGTGGCCAAATATTGCCATTAAAAATTGAACCAAATACCCACAAAATAGGCCAAAAACACCATAGAAGTGTCCACACAATGACTCCAAAATTTTCCAAAAAATGCGCTTGCTCCCATTTTATTCTCGTCATTCATTCGTTCAATTCATCCTCATCGTCATTCTTTCTTCCTTCACTTTCCTATCATTGATGATCTTGCATTCTAGGCCATTAGGCCTTGCGGCGGTATCCGCCCGCGCCTCCCCCGCTCACTCCTGCGGATCCCTTGGCGCCTCCGCCGCCCTCCGAGCGTTGCGGGCACGGACAGTATTCTGCGTCCGGTCCGGGGCGTCCGGCCGGGCCCTCCTCTCCTGGCGCGCCCTGGCCTCCGGGTCCTCCCAGTGCGCCCGGTCCGCCTGCCTCGCCTTGCGGTCCTTGTGCGCCCGGTGGTGCGTTCAAGCCCGCTTCTCCAATGGGTCCTTCCGGTCCGGTGGGGCCGCGAGCGCCGCGCGGTCCCTGGCGTCCGATTTGGTGCTCCGAGTCGCGGCCCTTCTCGCCGGGCAATCCGGGCTGCCCAAGCGGCCCAAGTGGTCCGGGCGGTCCCGGCTCTCCGGGTGGTCCGGGATTTCCGTCACGTCCCGGATGTCCGGGCTGGCCCTTCGCTCCCGGATGACCCTTCGGACCGGGACGGCCAACAGGACCAGGCTGGCCCTGGGGGCCGGCTGGACAATTGAAGCTGAAATCATTGATTCCCGATCATTACTGATCAATCTGGCTCCGCTTACCATCCGTATTGCGGCACTTCCGGGGTCACATCCAACGCGTCCTTGCCGTTTTGTCCGGGCACTCCGCCGATGCCTTCCTTGCCCGGCTTACCCGGCACTCCGGGTGGTCCAGGCGGACCCACGGGACAACGGTTGGCTGGCCCGGTCTGGCAATCTGATTAAAAACGAGTATTTTGGCGCCAAATGTGCTGCTTAAAGTTCGACCCACTGCATCCCGCGCCTCCGGGTCCTCCGGTCTGGATGCTGGGCGGCACACTGGGTGGATTGGCGCCCCCTTGCGGCACTCCGGGCGCCGCACCGGTGGACGGCGCCGGCGCTGATACACCTGCTGTAAACGGAGCCGGATGGTCATGGAAGTTCGACAAAAGTCCGGGTGTCTTACCACTTGCCGATGGTGCGGGTCCGCCCGCTGCTTCCGCATACGCATCACTGCGACGCAGACGTGCCTTCTGGCCCAGCTTCATCATGTCGCGCCACAGATCGTCGGTTTCTGCACGGAACACACTGATCTGCATGTCCAACTCCTGCCAGATCTGTTGCACATCGCTGTAGATGTTGGCGATCAGGACCAGACAGGCGATCAGGGAGATGCCCGAGATGGAAGAGGCCAGAAAGGTGGCCGTGTGCACTTTCATCCCTATCAAAACAGGGGGAAGATGATCATGGATCAGGGTGATCGGAATAGCGGAAAATTGTGATCAGGGAGGGAAAAAATGATCAAAAATGATCAGAGAAGGAATTAATATGAGGGTAGATTGGCGAGAAAAAGATTCAAATGATGTAAATAAAGTGATCAGAGTAAAAGAGATATGTACAAGTGATCAGCCCAATAGAGTAATGATTGCGATGGTTGATCGGATGCACCAATGTGATCAGATTTATAACATTCCATGATCAACATCCTCCCATCCCCCAGCTAAAGTGGCTCTTTCTTCACCATTTCCTTTTATAAGCGCGCCTCGCTAATGCCCTCGGGCGATGGGCGCGTTTTTTATGCTCGAATGAACGGCGCCGCGCAAAACGCAACCAAATCCAGATTCCTCTTCCGCCCCTTCTCTCTCTGTTGTGCGGTTGGAAAATTGCGAACGAACGGAGCGCGAAAATCGGGGGAAGGGGAAGGGGTTGGGTGTGGGTTGGTTGATCGGCTTGTTGTGCCCCCAGGGCATCGCTGATCAGCAGCAGAAGTGTCTGATCTTATCGGATCCATCCGATCAGATCAGCCGAACTTCCGCACAGAACACCGTTTCGCGCGCGGCGGAGAGCGGATCAAAAAATGCAGAAGATTGACGAAAATTGATGACGATGGGCTTTGGTTCTGACCGGTTTTGGAGGGATGAGCAAGAATGGAATGAATCTGATCTCCGTCAACCAAAATCTGCAAATTGTGATCCGGATCAATCTGATCAATTAACGGTGTCCGGGGTGTGATCAATGCCTGAGGGAAAATTGAATTTCCGGAGCTAATCGAGATCAGATTAGATCAAAAAATAGAATCAAAGATTTTTCCCATTCAGCGTCCTCTCTCTCTGCGAGCGATCCAGGCCCTGAAGCGGCTCTACGGTACGGACTACCAAGTCGGCTCTGGAGCGGACCTTCTCTGTCAGCACATTTTAATATCATTTTAGTCATCCCGGTTGCTTATTTATTAATTAAAGATGAAGCTTCGGGCGCTTCGCACGACTACGCCAAGGGCGCCCTGAACATTCCCTACTCCTTCCTCATCGAACTTCGACCCCAGAACATGTTGCACAGCACGGGGTTCTTGTTGCCCGAAGCGGAGATCATGGACACCGCGGAGGAAACATGGGAGGCGGTGAGGATGGTGGCGGACGAAGTGCTGGAAAGGTTCGGAGGCGGNCGAGTGCACCTTATCAATCGATCCTTGATTGGTCGATCTTTGATCTGCTAAAGCTAGCATCTTGACCGTTCTGATCATTTCGGTATACCCTTGATCATCCACTTCTGATCAGATCTTTCACACATCAACTTTTTGATTGTCTCTGATCATTTTGATACACCGATCACTTTCAGCCACCGGCTCCAGTGCCGATCCGTGCCATGAAACATACCATGGACCTTCCGCGTTCAGTGAACCGGAAGCGCGCGCGGTGCGCGACTTTCTGGAGGACCATCATGTGAAGGCCTTCTTCACGCTGCACTCCTATTCCCAACTGTGGCTGATCCCGTACGGGCACAAACGGCGCAATTACCCGGAGGACTACACCAAAATACAGGTCTATACAGTAGAAAATCCTGCGAAAAGGATAGAAAAATGTCGAATGCGCGAAAATTATTTAAAATTCTAAAAGTGGCCAAATATTGCCATTAAAAATTGAACCAAATACCCACAAAATAGGCCAAAAACACCATAGAAGTGTCCACACAATGACTCCAAAATTTTCCAAAAAATGCGCTTGCTCCCATTTTATTCTCGTCATTCATTCGTTCAATTCATCCTCATCGTCATTCTTTCTTCCTTCACTTTCCTATCATTGATGATCTTGCATTCTAGGCCATTAGGCCTTGCGGCGGTATCCGCCCGCGCCTCCCCCGCTCACTCCTGCGGATCCCTTGGCGCCTCCGCCGCCCTCCGAGCGTTGCGGGCACGGACAGTATTCTGCGTCCGGTCCGGGGCGTCCGGCCGGGCCCTCCTCTCCTGGCGCGCCCTGGCCTCCGGGTCCTCCCAGTGCGCCCGGTCCGCCTGCCTCGCCTTGCGGTCCTTGTGCGCCCGGTGGTGCGTTCAAGCCCGCTTCTCCAATGGGTCCTTCCGGTCCGGTGGGGCCGCGAGCGCCGCGCGGTCCCTGGCGTCCGATTTGGTGCTCCGAGTCGCGGCCCTTCTCGCCGGGCAATCCGGGCTGCCCAAGCGGCCCAAGTGGTCCGGGCGGTCCCGGCTCTCCGGGTGGTCCGGGATTTCCGTCACGTCCCGGATGTCCGGGCTGGCCCTTCGCTCCCGGATGACCCTTCGGACCGGGACGGCCAACAGGACCAGGCTGGCCCTGGGGGCCGGCTGGACAATTGAAGCTGAAATCATTGATTCCCGATCATTACTGATCAATCTGGCTCCGCTTACCATCCGTATTGCGGCACTTCCGGGGTCACATCCAACGCGTCCTTGCCGTTTTGTCCGGGCACTCCGCCGATGCCTTCCTTGCCCGGCTTACCCGGCACTCCGGGTGGTCCAGGCGGACCCACGGGACAACGGTTGGCTGGCCCGGTCTGGCAATCTGATTAAAAACGAGTATTTTGGCGCCAAATGTGCTGCTTAAAGTTCGACCCACTGCATCCCGCGCCTCCGGGTCCTCCGGTCTGGATGCTGGGCGGCACACTGGGTGGATTGGCGCCCCCTTGCGGCACTCCGGGCGCCGCACCGGTGGACGGCGCCGGCGCTGATACACCTGCTGTAAACGGAGCCGGATGGTCATGGAAGTTCGACAAAAGTCCGGGTGTCTTACCACTTGCCGATGGTGCGGGTCCGCCCGCTGCTTCCGCATACGCATCACTGCGACGCAGACGTGCCTTCTGGCCCAGCTTCATCATGTCGCGCCACAGATCGTCGGTTTCTGCACGGAACACACTGATCTGCATGTCCAACTCCTGCCAGATCTGTTGCACATCGCTGTAGATGTTGGCGATCAGGACCAGACAGGCGATCAGGGAGATGCCCGAGATGGAAGAGGCCAGAAAGGTGGCCGTGTGCACTTTCATCCCTATCAAAACAGGGGGAAGATGATCATGGATCAGGGTGATCGGAATAGCGGAAAATTGTGATCAGGGAGGGAAAAAATGATCAAAAATGATCAGAGAAGGAATTAATATGAGGGTAGATTGGCGAGAAAAAGATTCAAATGATGTAAATAAAGTGATCAGAGTAAAAGAGATATGTACAAGTGATCAGCCCAATAGAGTAATGATTGCGATGGTTGATCGGATGCACCAATGTGATCAGATTTATAACATTCCATGATCAACATCCTCCCATCCCCCAGCTAAAGTGGCTCTTTCTTCACCATTTCCTTTTATAAGCGCGCCTCGCTAATGCCCTCGGGCGATGGGCGCGTTTTTTATGCTCGAATGAACGGCGCCGCGCAAAACGCAACCAAATCCAGATTCCTCTTCCGCCCCTTCTCTCTCTGTTGTGCGGTTGGAAAATTGCGAACGAACGGAGCGCGAAAATCGGGGGAAGGGGAAGGGGTTGGGTGTGGGTTGGTTGATCGGCTTGTTGTGCCCCCAGGGCATCGCTGATCAGCAGCAGAAGTGTCTGATCTTATCGGATCCATCCGATCAGATCAGCCGAACTTCCGCACAGAACACCGTTTCGCGCGCGGCGGAGAGCGGATCAAAAAATGCAGAAGATTGACGAAAATTGATGACGATGGGCTTTGGTTCTGACCGGTTTTGGAGGGATGAGCAAGAATGGAATGAATCTGATCTCCGTCAACCAAAATCTGCAAATTGTGATCCGGATCAATCTGATCAATTAACGGTGTCCGGGGTGTGATCAATGCCTGAGGGAAAATTGAATTTCCGGAGCTAATCGAGATCAGATTAGATCAAAAAATAGAATCAAAGATTTTTCCCATTCAGCGTCCTCTCTCTCTGCGAGCGATCCAGGCCCTGAAGCGGCTCTACGGTACGGACTACCAAGTCGGCTCTGGAGCGGACCTTCTCTGTCAGCACATTTTAATATCATTTTAGTCATCCCGGTTGCTTATTTATTAATTAAAGATGAAGCTTCGGGCGCTTCGCACGACTACGCCAAGGGCGCCCTGAACATTCCCTACTCCTTCCTCATCGAACTTCGACCCCAGAACATGTTGCACAGCACGGGGTTCTTGTTGCCCGAAGCGGAGATCATGGACACCGCGGAGGAAACATGGGAGGCGGTGAGGATGGTGGCGGACGAAGTGCTGGAAAGGTTCGGAGGCGGGCGGAGGAACGGTGAGCGGGGAACAATTTGTTCCAGATCATTGCTATTCACCTGATCTGGGTATTGATAAGCATGGGTGGCAGATTCGATTCACTAGATCACATGGTTTATATCATTAACCTCTATGGCATTGATCTGGATCTTGTTCTTCTCATATAATAATCATAGTATTTAGCCTCAACTACCATGTCGCCAACAAGTTCCAATCAGACGACCAGCCAGACAACACCTGCGACAACGACGCCAAGCAGTACAGCAGCAACAACAACAACAACCATGGCCCGCAACACAACCACAACAACCCATGGAAAGCATTGCTCGTCCACGGGGCGACCAGTCACTCGGTCAAGGACAACGATTGTGCAACGGGGAAGGAAGAAAGTGACCACGTTAACGACGACGACGAAGAAGCCGAGGAAGACGACGACGAGCAGAATCAGCAGCAGCAGCAAGCACACCTTCAGACCCAACAAGATCGCGGCAACCACAACTCCCCATGTGCTGACATCGAAGTGAGTTTGGGGAAGGCAGGGTCCATTGAAGGGCAGTCATAGATTAGTAATGGTGAAGTGATTAGCGGATTAACAGGATATGGACACAGTTATGTCACATAGAGAAACTAGTCAAGGATCAGTGCCATCATCACAGAATTGCAGGAAAAAAGATTGGCCAAATTTGAGCAATCTCATGGGAATATTGCCATAGGTTATGATATGGCCGACAATTTATTGATCTAATGGGCTATACAATTAAGATTGGGATGGTATGTAAAAGGGACCAATTTTGGCCAAAGGGATAATTTATATCCAATTATAAATGAAGGAAAGGATTTGATCAATAGACTAATTGGATTAGCAAGACGTGATCAGTTTAATTATCAGACAAGGAGACCACTGGTCTTACAAAATCAGATCAGGCCAATTAATCATCAGCATTCCCTTACAGGTCCTTCCCGGTGGCTACCACCCTGGCACCGCCAAACCCGGTGCGAAACGCCAAAACTGGCACCAAACCGATCAAAAGTGGGCCCCCGCCGAATTCGGAGATCAGCGGCAGTTCATCGGCCGCCGCATCCATGGAGAAGAGCACACAGCGGAAAACCATTGTCAATGTGAGGGGAACCAAACCAGAGTGGCGTAACTTGACACAACGGACGCAAACCAAAAAAAGTTCAGGTGAAGATATGCACGGGCGGCGGAGGAGCCGGATCCGGATTGGGCCGGGGCGTGATCCCGCCATTCCCGCCGGCGCCGGAAGAGAGCGGAGAAGAGGAGGAGGGGGGAGAGGAAGAAGGGCACGGCACTCTGATGGGTAAGGGAGCGGGAAAGATGGCCAAAAATATTGCACCGAAAGGGAACCGAACTTTTGGTCTAAAGGGCAAAGTGGCGGTCATTGGTTTTGAATTCATTGGTTTTCAGAGATTCTTCTGCCGGAAACGCCTCGTCGGATGGTGAAGTGCCGCGACTGGTCCGCCTACTGCAAGTGGTGGCGAATGCATTCGCTGTGCGGTGATCCGAGGTTGGTGTTGTTGGTTCAATTCCGCAATGGCATTTTCAATTTTCTAAAAGAGTGAAGAAGATGTGCACATTGAGCTGTCTGATCGAATGCCAGATCTGACCGGAAACCCCGGAACCAATGGATCGATTGAGAAGAAATCGATCAGCACTTCCAACTGACAATTATGGACGCATTTTTTGGCTTTTTCCCATATTTTGACTCATTTTTCGAGTTGAATTTTGTATTCTTAACATATGCTTTTTTTATTTGTCCATATCCAGATGTATTGGCCTTATCATTATCATATCAAGGATCATCAATGTATGGAAAGGAATTTTTGACCTTGAACCAATTAATTTTTGACTGAAATTCGGCAAATTTTGAAAACAAAGTGTTTGGGACATTTTGGCACAACTTGAGGCTTTGAGAACATTTTATGGTATTTGGACAATTTGGATGATAATTTTCCATCTTTTGTACCAATAAAGGCTTACAAGTTAGTTAGTCATTGTACTTCGGTCCAAATTTCTTGTATTCTCTGGCCGACTTTAAAAATTGGCAGAGAAATGCAAAATGTCTGTACTATATTTCAAGTCTGTCCCATGTACATGCACACGTGATGTCTATGATTTCTATCTTTTTGGTCATTTTTTGACTTTGACGAATGAAAATTTTGGAATTTCGAAAGTCGTTAAGGGATTAGTCAGCTGATGAGTCGTGATCAGATCACCGGTCTTGATCTTGATCCCTTCCGTTCACTTTCCCCTCCTTTTTACGGTTTTGTTATTTTTTCCCGTGGTGTGTGCCTTCACCTACCACCTTCCCCATTTTATGAGTTTTGGGCCAAATTTATGACTCCAAAAACCTGAAAAAAGTATCCCCTCCTCCTCCTCTTTCTCGTCTGGCTGACTGGTCTCCGTCGTTCGCCAAAATTGACCTTCCAAAAGGGCGAAAAGCGACAACGTCACCCGATCAGTGATCTGGGGAACACAAAAGTGATCGGAGACGACTGATCAGGCACCCGAGGAATACCCCCTATATAAGTGACTGATCATAGGGAATCCCTAATCAGTTGAAATCACTATAACTGCAAAGGATGGTTGTTGAACAACCCCACTTCCAACAACAACAAACACAAACGATGTCTGCGCAACCGGCCCCAGCAGAACACCAGCAACAACCTTCACAGCCAAACAAACCATTTGGTCGGTGATTATTCCCTCTGTTCTTCTTGTTTCCACCATGTTGGGTTTCACAACTTTCGGAGATTGTTCTCTAAGGTTAGGGTTTTGGTAAGTCACAAATAATAGTTAGGCAACGTGCTGGGCCCCTATTCCCCAATACCGAATGGTGCATGACACCAATGGCAGACCTTTCATACATAGAGGGACGGAGAAAGGAAGCGGAGTAAGATCCGTAAAGAAGGAGCATGCCCCTTAATGGAAGAAGCAAAAAGAGATCTATTAAGTAGCTGAGCTCACTAGAAGCGGGCGTAGCTCATCAGTTGGTAGAGCAGCCGAGATCTAATCGGAAGACGCTGGGATCTTACTCCGGCCGCCTCTTGTCTTTTTCCTCTGGAAAAAGGTGTCTATCTCGTCTCTAGAGATCAAAGCGAACGATCTCTTGGCAAGGGCCCAGCAGCGTTACTGATCTAATATGGCGGGGACAGGGTTTGGAAGTCGAGCGGAACACCAGCAGAGGGGTAGAGGGAAAGAGCCGGGGGATCACGGAATGAGTTGAAGGATTTGCTCCGTGGAAGAATGGAGGGGGAGGGGTAGTACGTCCGACTGACTGCTCTCGAACCATCGGGCATTTTGTAAGGATAATCCTTGAGAAATGGAAGATTGTCATCTTAATGGCCTTAAAATGGGCGGAAATGGGGATGAATGTCTGGGAATGGAAGGAAAGGATGAGGATTATTAAGGAGGGTACTTTGATCAGGAATGTAGGGGAAGTGAATGGACTCTGATCACGCCTAGAATATGGAGAATAAGGTGCTGGATCTTTAAAAAAGGCCCAATGCGGCCAGTCTGGTCTAAACTTTTTTGTTAGTTTGTTAGACTTGTTAGACAAAAAGTATAAAGGGCAAAATTGTTCAGAATTTTATGCTGATTCGAGTGGTATTTTTATTTTTTCGAAATTCGGCCAAAAGTTCGAAATTTTCTCGAAATACCGAAAATTAGGTTTTTAGGGGATATTTCTAATTTTTTTAGAATTTCGGAATATAAAAATACCATTCGAATCAGCATAAAATTCTGAACAATTTTACCTTTTATACTTTTTGTCTAACAAGTCTAACAAAAAAGTTTTAGGCCAGACTGGCCGCATTGGGCCTTTTTTAAAGACCCGGCACCGGAGAATAAGGCCCTTCCGGTCTTACAAAATGTTTAGACTGGGACCAATCAATGGAACTGGGGACAATTCCGGGATCATTTGGACCATACAATTTTTCATTTTTTTCAAAAATTAAAAATTCGGTTTAACATCCTTCTCCTTCCCCCTATTTTCATTGTTTTTTCAGTGAATAACTTCCGCTCGATGTTGCAGCGTCAGAACTCCTCCGTGCAAAATCTGCAACGATTTCTGCAACAGCGCAACTCCCTGCAGGATGGTGGACTGTCAAGTTGTTTCCATCGGTCGGAGAAAGACCCGGAGGACGTGATCTTCGAGCTGTTCAAGATCCCACACAAGCCGGAGGCGTCCATCGGCAAACTGATCACTGTGGGACAATTTAGCAATTATTTTTTGGACACGGATCACTATATAAAATTTTTGGACAAATTAGAACAACACAACTTAATGTAGAATTTTTGGGCATTTTGGAACCCAACTAATGGGACATTTCGGGCTATTTTGCACCTAAATAATGGGACAATTCGGGCCTTTTGTACCCAAATATGGGACATTTGGCCAAAATTGGACTTTATGGTCTAATAGAAATATTTGACCCCAGTTCCCCCACCAAGGTGCTCAGATCGTATGGGTTGTACCCGCGCAGTGACCCGCGATTGTTGCCGATGATGGAGCAGATCTGGAAGCTGGAAAGGGAGTCGGAGGAACACGACAAGGAGGCAAAGGACCCCAAACATTGGAAGTTGCCGCGCAACGCATTTCGCAAGTACCAAAAATTCCCCGGGGCAATTCGACAACCACAACCTCCGATCACTCCCGACACAGATGCATCTCCGAGAGTCTGACCCTGATCACGCGCACCCTGCAGAACAACCTGGTAGTGCCCTCCTGGGGCTATTTCTGCGGCATCATCCGCGAGATCTACGAAACCTGCGCACCGATCCGGGACGGCCGTGTCGCGGATTACATTCCGCAACTGTCGCGTCAGGATCCGGCCCACTGGGGTGTGGCCATTTGCACCATCGACGGACAACGCTTCGCGCTCGGCGACACCAGCCAGTGCTTTTGTCTGCAAAGTGTGTCCAAGGCGTTCAACTACGCGTTGGCCGCCTCCGAGTTGGGCGCCGACGTAGTCCACCAGTACGTGGGCCAAGAGGTGGGTGAATGTTGGGACAATTTGGCCATTATGGTTGTTTAAACAATTTGATCATTATGTATGTATTTGGGAAATGATCCATGGTATATAATGTAACATTTTGAGCATTTTAGTCACCTTGGCACCAGGATATTTAATTGAAAATTCACTAATTTTTCCCAACAAATGGACCAATTTTTGGCAATTTTTATACAGTATATGTATTAACATGTTTTAAAACTTGTATGCATCTATGCCAATTTTGGACCTTTTTAGGATAATTAGATTATGTTGTGCTGATAATTTTGTACATTTTAAATGGTCCAAATTTTCAGCCTTCTGGCCGATTGTTCAACGAGATCTGTCTGGATGCCAAGAACAGACCCCACAACCCAATGGTAAACACAATCCTTACCATGCGCCTACACTGATCAATTTCAGGTCAACTCCGGGGCAATCAGTCAGTTTCTTTATCATTGTCACTAGTTCCTTCCGGATTACATGTCTTCTCGACTTTATCACAGTTATCACTTCGCTGATCCAGAACAAGCTGAACTTGGCCGACCGGTTTGACTACATTTTGAAGCAGTACAGAAAGCTGGCGGGCAACCAATATGTCGGATTCAACAACGCCGTGTGAGTCGGGGCTCGGGATAGGAGGGGAGAAGGATTCATAGGGACAAAATTGTTGAACAAATCCATCATTGTGGAAAGGTCCATGATGACCAAATTGTTCAGATTCCTCTCCGAACGGATAACAGCGGACCGGAACTGCGCCCTTGCCTATTACATGAAGGTTTCAGTCCGTAGTTGATCTCAACTTCCCTCGTGGTTTTCAAGGAGTACAAGTGCTTCCCGCCGGAGACCGCCTCCTTGCAGGAGGCATTGGACTTTTACTTCCAACTCTGCTCTCTGGAGACAAACTGCGAAAATGCCGCGGTAATCAGTTTTGAGCCAATTTGAAAAAAAATAAAATCCATTTTCCACAGGTGATGGCCGCCACATTGGCCAATGGAGGTACAGTATATAATACATTTACAGGCCATGTCCCACCCCGTTTTGTAAGGTGTTTGTCCGTTGACGGAAGAACGATGTGTGCAGAGCAGACCGTGCCGGGATGTGTTGTCACTGATGTACTCTTGCGGGTACCGTACCTTTCCTTCCTTTGCTCCATCCGACCACCGTACCCCTCAACTTGTGCACAGAATGTACGACTACTCGGGCCAATTCGCCTTCCATGTGGGTCTGCCGGCCAAGTCGGGCGTCTCCGGCGCTCTGATTGTTGTGGTGCCGAATCTGATGGGCATTTGCCTGTGGTCGCCCGCCCTGGACAGCATGGGCAACAGTTGCCGCGGTGTTGCCTTCTGCAAGGTTCGGGATCAGATTTTGTTGATCCGATCATAATTCAGCATTTTCTTATTGGTGTCTACAAATAGGAAGCTCCTAATCGTATTCACTCCGATTTCTTTCTGATCGAAGGATCTGATCAGTGCCCCTTCCCTTTGTTCAGAATATCATTTAACATATTGATAGGAATATGGGTTGTGATCCCTGATCAAAATGTCTGAATTACAATGATCTGTGATCACCGATTACTAATAAGATTGGCATACTATAATCGTATAAATTCCCACAATTCAAATTCAATAATCGGTATTCTTCATCCTCTGATCCAAATCTGATCTGAAATTCGCCTTCAGGAGATGATCAAACGCTTCAACTTCCACAACTACGACTCGCTGGCCCACACGGAGTCGTCCAAGTTCGATCCGCGAAAGCGTTTTGGCGAGTTCGAGCGGGACCAGGTGGTGTCCCTGCTCTTCGCAGCCAAAGCGGGCGATTTGAACACGATCAGGCGAATCTGTCTGCAGGGTCAGTTTGATCGGATGATCAATCTCTGATTTTGATCATTTGTTCCTTCACAGGGGGCGATTTGGAATTGTGCGATTATGACAAGCGGACAGCATTGCATTTGGCAGCATCGGAGGGGCACATTGAGCTGGTGAAGTTCCTGCTGAATGTTGGCCGAGTGGATGTGGAACCGCGGGACAGGCAAGTTCTGATCAGGGGGAGGATATTGGCCAGAACGGGATTTGTGATCAGAATTGGATCCAAAACAGGATAAAAATCCAAATTAGAGACAAATTTCTAATGGATAATGGTTCAGATGGAATCGGACACCTCGGGACGATGCTGACACATTTGGATACACGGCAATTGTCCAATTGCTGGACAAGGCAAAACAGAAGGTATAAAAGTTAGGGAATTGGTCGAAAAAGTTCGAACTTTAAAAGGAAAAGGGTGGCATCGACAAATGGACAAATCGGAGGGATAAATGGACTCTTGGGGATGAAGACGAAGAAGAAGAACAACATCCGCCGGAAGAGATGGGCAAGAGGAGGACAAGCTCAATCTCATCGGAAGAGGAAGAAGAGGGGGAGGAGGAAGAGGATGATGGAAGTAGGGAAGAAGAGGAGGAACGGATGGACAAGTTCCCGGGGCTAAAGGTCGGTTACCAATTGGGAAGAAAAAACAGGGAAAGTAGGCAAATACAAATCATGATTTGGGTCCAATCATGACATAAATGGGCCATTTGTGCCAAGCAAAGCAATTGTCTTAAAAGTGCCAAAAATAGTCCCAACAGAATCCAAAATCGAAAAATGCCAAAATGGGCTGGCCAAATGGAAACTGATGGATTGCTGACAAATGAATTGGAACCAACTTGAACATGAAGATTTTAGGAGCATTATCTAACAGTAAGAAAAAATAAAATACTATGTAATTGTTTTGATTCTTAAGTTGGGACCAATCTTAATCTTGACAAATGTAAAATTGGGAATCATATGGACCAATTAGGACAAATGGACAATTCAGATATGGCCAAATGGGGCGTTTGGCCAATATGTAGTGCCAATTTTGGAATTTGATTAAAAAATTTGATTATTTAAAGGAGTGGCATTTTGGCAAACGAAACGGCAAAGATGGAATTCCGGCAGCAGAAGGCGGAGGAGCGACCACCAGCAGCAGCAACGGAGAGGCGGACAGCGAATCGGAGGAGAAAGAGATGTTGAGGACAAGGAAGAGGAGCCACGATTGGGAAACGGAAGGCACAGAATGCTGATCGGAAAAAGATCAAGTGTATCGGTCCAATCTCTAACAAATACCGTACACCCAGAAATTTCAAACTTTTATTTGGTTTTATCACATGCATATTACCGTATTACCTTTATGAAAAAAAACAGGGGAATTGGTACCCCCGTCTCCAGTCTCCACTTCCCACTAGGCCCCCACCCTTCCAATAGACNCCCCCCCCCCCCCCCCCCCCCCTCATCTGAAGAAACTCTAGTGGAAACTTCTAATAGAATCCCCTCTCCAAAAGGGTTGAAAAATAAGACCCTTTTGGGTCCTAATATAGTTTTTAAGGTAGTTTTTAATTTATCCTAAATCTCCAGATCTTTCCGATCCAATGTTGTTCTGGACATTCTTCTTCCCATTCTCCCTCCTCCGATCACTTCGATCAGACAATGATGCTGGTTCGATCAGTTCCTGATTTTAAGCATTCTTATCCCGATCATTCCGCTCGGATCACTCCGTCTCGGTGCCCCTCTTCTCCCCCTTCCGCTGCGCTTCTGCAGTTTGTTCTGCTCCTTCTCCTCCGCCCTCTCCCGCGATTATTGCAGGGAATTGTGCAAAATAACAGTAAGGTGCTTGTTGCTGTTGTTGCTGTGTTCCGCCGCCTCCATAGTCAAGGGACATCCCTGCGGCTCCCGGAAATGCGCAATAGGGCAAGTAGAAAGCGGCGGAAGCGGACGAGTTTGGGTCCATAAGTTCCGAAAAGTCGAGGAAATTGCTGTTGCCGGAAGGGAAGAACTGGGGACAGAATGGGGGGAAGAGTAGATCATCCCCTGGGGGAACATGGAGTTGCTGATCGGAAGTGATCGGAGCGGAAGAGGAGGAGGAGCACGGATCAGGGATCCAGTGGGCTGGGTCATCCGGAGGCGACGGAAGCGCAAAGCCGGATCCATTACTGAAAAATGAAACAGTGAGTTAGGAGAGCATGATCACCTATGGGAAGTGATCAGAAGATCGTGAAATTTGGGACTTTATAAAATGATGCCAAGAATAGCAATAATCGAACAGAGGGAACCAGAGCCGGGAAAGGAATCCGCAGAATAGTTTGTTCACGACATATATAATGGAATGTGGTAAAGGATCCGGACCTTGGACAAAGTCATGAACTTTGGACCAGAATCCTGCATGGTTCATCCTGCCGATATAGGATAACCTTGGGAGTTATCAGAATCTCAAAACCATAAACCCCCAAATCCGCATCGAAGAACCACTAATCTGAGAATCCTCAGTGATCCAAGCCAAACTGTGGATGGGGAGAGAATTTGCTTCGGACCTGTTGGCCGCGGTCACCGCCGAAAATGCCATCGCCGCGGTCATTGTCCAGGGCCAGCATCCGCCCGCGGCAGTGTCGGACAAGTAATTGGCCGCGTTCGTCGCGGACGATGTGCTCATGGGCGTCTTCAGGGCCTTCAGCTTCATCTCCTCCTGTTTGTCCTGACGACGCCTGGGAACGTTAAAAATGATCAGAGTGATCATTCTCTTATCTCATTGACTAACCATTTGGCCCTTCGGTTCTGGAACCAGACCTGGAAAAGTGAAGAAATGGATCATTTTGGCCATATTGCTAATGCCGTTGACCTGTACTCGCACTTCCGGCAAGCGGATCTTCTGCGATAACTGTTCCCGCGCGAACACGTCCGGATAGTGGCACTTCTCAAAGGCCTGCGGAAAATTCAGTTATTTTGAGTTTGATGCCGGATTTTCAGGCCCCTTGGGTGTTATCTGGTTTCACGTCCTCTCCTGAACCGACCTGCTCCAACTCGTATAGCTGGAAGGTGGTGAAGGTTGTCCGGTTCCGGCGCAATTTGCCGTCCATTGCTCCTCCTCCTCCTCCTCCGTCTCCGCCACCTTTTGGCTCCTTTTTCGGCCCAATCCGATGATTGTGGTGCTGCTGGTGCTGATCATGATGGTGGCGATGGATTATCGCGGGATCCGAACTCCGTGGGCCCATTTTTCAAACGAATAGTGACAATTTAAATGCTAAAGTAGATTTTGCGTTGTTAAATAAAGGATTTTGAGGCGAAAGTGGTGATTCAAATCACCACCCTTATTGTTATTAATTCCAAAGATCACGATTCTTGCAGATACATAATCGGATCTGATGATCAATTCAGGATCCTGGAATCTAGGGTAGTCCTTAGTCCTTACCTAATAAGCAAGAGATGTCCCAACTGATCAAACTTAATAATACCGTCCCTGTAAGATAAGCTCGTTCCGGGGTACGGCTTTAGTTCCTCACCCCTTGCAGACCAACCCCTTCAAAAATTTCACTCCCGATTTCCCCTTTGGGAATTGGGTTGGCAACACTCAGTCAGACAACAAAATCTCTGACGGGACTGGCCTTCGCCCTGTCCCTGTGCCGTTCCGCCCACTCGTCCTTCCGTCAATCATTTGTTTGTGTCCATTTGTCTTTCTTTCCTCACACGCCAATTAACATCGTTGTTACTCCCTTCTTACAGCAGAGGGTGAGGGATACTGTGACTTTGTGGGGGGGGGGGGGGGGATAATCCGTCGATGAGAAATTGGGCAATTGGAGCGGAACAATGGCAAGAAAATGTGTTTTTTGGTGATTTTTTGGGGGCATTATCAGGGTTAAACAGGTTTCCTATATGAATACGAGTTTTTTGCGGATCTTACATTACCGCGACCAAAAATTCAATACCAAACCATTTTGTTTTGTTACATATATACAGATACATTATTATGTTCGGGACAAATTGTTCTGGACCAAATTCTCCTCCCCTAAGATCAAAACCCGAATTATTCACACCAAATTTGGCCCCTAGCGTTTGAATTCAATCCAATTTTGTTCACAATTCTGTTTCATTCATGGATTCGGATGGATTTGAGAATTTGGCCAGATTGTGTGCCAATTCCGTCCTTTTTAGAATCATCCCTAAAAGTGTTCTATGGGCTGTATTTGGAAGGATGAGCTTGGAAAGTGCCATTCGCCTTGGCTGTTCCCCCACTTTTCGGCCGATTTCTCGTCTCCCTCCCCCCCCCCCCCCCCCCCCCTAATTAGGTCCTTTGCCCCAAAAATCTTTCGGTGATTGACAGGAGACATTTATGGGGTGAGATGGGGGTGAGGGACCTCGGTAACTTTTCGTTGTCTTTTCCCTCAGCCATTAATTGTCCGGGCATTTGCACTAACATTTGGCGCACTTTTAACCCAATTTTGGGCGAGGGCAAATGCATTAACAGCGGAGGGGAGGAATGGGCAGAAGGGACTTCTGGTGAACCCTGAAGATGGAGCAGTACGGGAAAAGCTGAAAAGAGGGAGAAAAAGACAATGACAGAGAGGGATGGTGGAGGAGACAGAGAAAGCTCGAATTAAAGCCAAAAAAGAGTAGAAGAACCGCGCGAAGATGGAGCAGTACATTGACAGTTGAGGAGGAGGATAAGGACCGAGTGAAGACGGAATAGGACAGAAAGAGGGTAGAATCTCAAAAAAGGCCCAAATGAGTTGATGAACTTCATGAAGATGGAGCAGTAAAGGTGTCCCGTGGAAAGTTCGTTTTGGTGCGATTGTTCATTCCCTGCCCTCCGGTGGATCTTTTGGCTTAACAAATGTCCAAATTTGGCCCATTTTGGGTTTGGATGAGTGCTGTTGCTCTTCATCATTGTGCCCCTTACCCCCGTGTTTTGTGTGTTCGTCCAATTTTCGGATTAAAGGTCCCCGTGCCGCCCCTCCCTACAACTCCAAATCCGCGCCATTTATTTATTATTTGTTGCCTCTTTCTGTTTCCATAACCATTATGGCCATAACTGCTGAAAGGATGGCATTGTTTTGCCATTTTTGTGTCATTTTGAGAAATTTATTATGGATTTTTAAAACTTTACAAATGATAAAAATGAGAATATTGGAAGGAGATAAAAGTGGGAGGACCAACTAATTTTTAAAGAAATTTCGATTTTTCCGATCGAAAATATTGTTTTATACGCTTAGATGGTCCTGTTGATCTTTGTTCGGTCATTGATCAATGATCGGTAGAGCTCTGATTTTTAGGTCGTAAAACCCTTCTTAAAATAGAGATTTTACCTCAAAAATAACTTATAAATCTTCTAAGGGGGCAAATTTCCTAGTTTTGTGGATTTTTGAACGGAAATTTGGCCAAAAGTGTCCAAAATCGTCTTTTCGGATTTAAGCGTGTTAAGCATCAATCAAAAATGTTTTTGGCCTAAAAATCAGATCCCTATCTATCCATTTGGAAGGAATAGAAGGATAAAGTATGATCCCAACGGATCAAATGGACACTTCCACAGCAAATCCATCAAAGTTCAGAGTCGGCAGTCCACAAACTGGAGGATCCTCGCATTGATGGTCTGAAAGGGTCCGAAAATCCATTAAAATTCAGTGAATTCCAATAATTTGATTTCGCGGTTTACCCGATTTAAAAAACGACAAAAATTGGGTCTTGAAGGCCTACATTTACCGAAAAATCAAACAGATCAGCTACTACGGTACTATGTCATTCTTGGCCAATTAACCATCCGGTCAATAGTATGCAGGTCGAGGTTCGATCGAGGGTGGTTTTGGCAGTTGTTTTTCCATAAACTCGATGGTTTTCAAAAATTTGCCCTTCGAAATTTTCATTTTTTTTTCGTTTTTGTCCCTTACCCAAGTGTATTGGGAGCCGCCGACATTTATACAGGTGGCGATCAGTGCGGGGCTGGCGGTGATCGAGGAGCGTTGCTTTAAACGGTGGGGTATACGGTATTGGATTAGATCAGATTAGATCATCTGTTGATCAGTTCTCACCTGATCAAAGCCCTCCACTGTTGCGGGCTGTCCCCCGGTGGTGCAAGTGATCTGGACAGTGAATCAATCATCATATGGGCCAATAAAAAACTTTTTGATTACCGTAACCGTGGCCCCTTGGTTGTGGGTGTTGCCGAAACCCACATCACTGTAATCGAATCTGGAAGGAAAAAACAATTGATGTTTGAACAAGTGATCAGATCAGAACTGCCCCTTCCCCCTCCCTCTGTTAACCTGTATTGATCTGACTGATCAACAGCGTTGATCGGGTAGAGAATCAGATCCGAGCAACGGGCGCTGGCATAGGCTGAAGGGGATGGTCAATATTACAAAATTGTGTCAACACAAATGTAAAATGAATTTTCAACCGAGGAAAAAATAAACGAATCTCAATCGAATTTGATCTCCAAACCAGTGGGTGGATTCATAATCCAAAATCAACATTTTCCAAGATTTTTGCATCGAATAAATCAAAGGCGTTCCTTGAATCTCGATTATTATCATCATAGAAATAAAAAAGGTGGTGCGGAAATATTTTTGCTAATTTTTATGATTTTTAGCTGATGGAATATTGGTTTCTTTTTTCATAATAATCGCGATGATATGTAACTTACATGTTAGCCAAAAACAACTCCTTACCAGGATCCTGGGATGGTATGAAGCCCGGCGGGGCGCACCCCCTGACAGTGATCAGCAGAAGAAGTTGGAGCAGTACAGGCAACGGAAGAGAGTGATTGATACCCGAGGGCAACCAGAAGGGCCAATCCATCGACGGGAAGCACCGTACACAGAGGGCAAAATGGCGGACTGTAGGGTACCGTAACCAAATTTTGGATGTTGCTAAAAATTGGCATATTTTTACAGAAATATTTTGGTCGTAAATTGAGTGAAGGGTTGGGTTGGCAATGATAATAATCTGGTCCGACCGCCCAATGCGGTGAGAAGACGGTTAATATCCGACAGTGAACTTTGTGATTTCGCCGTTTAAAGGACACTTTGGCATAACGGAAAAACATTATTTTTTGTCGGAAGTTGGATGGTCCCAAGAGGCAAAACCCATTTTTGATTGTTCCAGAGGTGTACCAAAACAAGGTTTGTCTTGTCCCAATACATTTGTGGGGAAAAGGACCGCAGATCGAACTTGACTCTCGTCATGACATAGATCGAGAACCTCTCGAACACTTTGACTCTCACGGGCCAAACTCGAGCTTTTTACCTATTGTGTTTGGTCCTCCTCATAAGGAGGAAGCGATCCCTTCGATATACAAATTTCAAAATTCGACAGCCAAAATGGTCCCTCCGCCTCCCCTCGGGATCCCAATTCCTTTCCCAAGTCCCTCATCATCCATATCCAATACATATTATGGGGAGGACAAAAGTGCTGATTGCCGGTCCTGTCTGTGTCTGTGTGTTTGGTGGTCATCGACGGTCCACCGGCGGGAAGAGCGGTGCGCGAGGTAATTGCCGGACGGGGGGAGGGGGTGGGTGATGGGGCATTTGACACGGGATAGAGGCAGTGGATTGCACATTTGGGATTTGGGCAATTGGCGGGAATATTTATGTTATTTATATGGGGAGCAGAGAATTGCAGGATGATGATTGACTGGGTCCAATTGAAAAGTAATCACTGATAAGTGATCTGGCCAATTTGTTCTGATCAAGGAGTATCCGGACAATTGGGAATCAAGCATGGGCAATTAGCATCGAATTTTGGGACAATCAACACTGTATCAAGCAGAAAAATTGGCCCCCAAAAAGCGCACCAGCCTGAAAAAGTGAAGGCGTCGACGCCATGCACTAAAGCGCCACAAATTTTGATGCCCAATTGTCCGTTTTATGCCCAATGGGATTCGATCAATGTGTGATCGAGTCTGAATTGGCTTGGTCAGTGTGTTCCGTGGTCCATTTAAGAGGGATCAGTTGATCACTGATCTGATCAGCAGATGAAACCCAAGCTTGGCACAGACATGCCAACCAATTGTGTGGTTAGAATGGATCAACATTTGGCCATTGATTGATCCATGGGAAGTGTGCGAGTCAGAGAAATTGGTCTGCTATTCAGTGTGCTTTTTGGGCTTATTAGGACAAACAAATCCCGACTCGAAATCCATTGAAGCGGACGAGACAGAAAGGCAAAAAATAAAAAACGAAGGGATAATATGGGACATCGGGATTCGGGAGTCCCGCGCCGATGCGATCATCGGCTGGCGGATCCCTCCTCCTCCTCCTGCCGCAGCTGGGGAACTGTGATCATTGAGACTGGCCGACTGACTGCCACTGGAGGGACGGCCCACCAAACAAATTAAGTCAGCCGCTGGTCCGGAAAACCTGTTGCCATTGTTATTGTTTTGTGGAAAAATACACACACACAAGAATGGAGGATGGTCGGAGTATGGCGATGTTATTGCGATTTCGGAGGCAAGTCCAAGATCGGGAAGGCACCATATAGCTAAGTATAAAGAACGATTTTTGGGTCCAAAAACAGCAAATCAATTGAATAATCTAAAAGTTAATTGAAATATATTTATTTCAATAAAAAAATAAATAAAAATATAGATGAATCAAAAAGGAGACGAGACAAAAAATAAATACAAATGTAAGGGAAAGATGAAATGGACATTGGCTAATCAATCCCGTTTGAGGTTGATGATCTGTTGATAATAATTCTTTAGTTCCTTCTATCGTTGCTGTTGCATGAGTTCCTGTAGTCGACGTGCATAATCAGCCTGTAATTATAGGGTGTATTAAATCCCTTTTTGAAGGATCAACCCAATGCAAATGAACCATCGTCAGAATCAGAACCCGCACCCCAATTCCAACCTTGAACCAGTTCACACATTCCTCCGTGTTGGAGAACACTTTGCCACGGAATTTGATCCCATTCGGCGTGACACTCATGCACTCATGTCGTGGATTGGAGCCGGCCAAGTAGGAGAGCATGAAACGGCCAGGTCTTTCGCGCAGAGCGGTGATCAAGTATCTTAAAATATCGGTATAGATTAATTAGAACTAGAAACCCCACAATTGTTCAAACTTGTTTTATCGTTCTATTATCCCCCCACTAATTACGGGATCCGTTGCGGTGCACCCCTCTTCTGTTCCCGCAAATAATTGTCGATCTGTTCCCGAATGTAACCGGCTTCCATGTAGTAACGATAACTGAGGATGTTCTGTGCGTACATTGCCATCGGTTCGATGCA
>LDKF01000126.1:801-60875 GCA_001026735.1 Rotylenchulus reniformis | reverse complement strand
GTGGGGCAAATTGTGACGGATAGACATAATTATTCGCTATTGGGATTTTTCGATATTCGGATGTTTTTGATAGATTCGATATTGGGACGAATTTTACATTATTCGATATTCAAATTTTTCGATATTCAGATTTTCGATATTCGGACGTTTTTTGATAGATTCGATATTGGGACAAATTTTACACTATTCGATATTCAAATTTTCGATATTCAGATTTTCGATATTCGGACGTTTCGATATTCAGATAGGTAGCCGCGGATCGACAATATGAACGACGAAACGCCAAAAATACAAAAATTATAATTTTTTGACCAAAAACCGTAAAATATGCACAAAATATGCTCGAAAATGCCAAAATAGGCAGGTAGGCAAATAGGCACGAAAAAGGCAAAATAGGCAAAAACGAGCGTTGGGTGCGTCGCTTCGCTCCGCACCCAACGCTCGTGGTGGTACTTTATATCTCCTCACTTTTACACTTCTATTCCCCTCAAAGAAAAACGATTTGTTAAATGAAATTTTTTTGGCAATGGTTGCGAATTGGTGTCCCGAAAATAAAATTTTTTATTTTCCTTGAAAAGTGCATTCTGGGGGTTTTTTGACGCGCTGAACACGAATATGAACTCCGTTTTGTCATATATTACAATATTAGACATGTTTAAGACATCCTTACCAAGATTATCAAGATAGTTCAAAAATACTTTATTAAAGCAACGTCACAATGTAATGTCAATGGTAAAAACATGAAATAAATGGAAAAACCAAAATCAGACAAAAACGATCAAATGTGACCAAGATTATCATCAGACATTCTTACCAAGGCATTTTTAGAATTAAATTTGGAATAAGTCTAAAAAAGTCAATTTTTATTCCAATCAAAGCTAAAACTGGTATTTTAGAGGTTTGAAAAATCTTAGTAAGGATGTCTTAAACATGTCCAATATTGTAATATATGACAAAACGGAGTTCATATTCGTGTTTAGCGCCCTCAAAAACCCCTCAGAATGCACTTTTCAAGGAAAAACATTTTTTTATTTTTGGGACACCAATTCGCAACCATTGCCATTTTTTTTTATAATCATTCATTAAAAACATTATTTTTTTAATTTTTTAATAGCAAAAGCATTTTTTGATTTCGTTCTTTTTCATTTCATGCTCTCAACAGTAAGGTTTGATTAAGGAAAAAGACCGCTCATTTAGTTATTTTCAAATTTCAAAATAGCGCAAAAAACAATCGTGTCAAAAATATTTTGAAAAAAAGGCTTTAAAAATTTGTGACAAACACACGGACTGACACTGTGAATTAGTAGGGTAGACGAGCGTTAGTCGGCCGCTTCGCGGCCTCCTAACGCTCTTTAAAAAAATTTCATTTTTCTTTTTGAGCAATATTTAAATATCATATATAAATAGAAACGCTTTAATTTTATTGGTTTTTTGCCATAAAAGAAGAAACCTCACCGTGATTGTATATTTGGGGTCATTAAAGCCAATTACTCACCTTCACATACACTCGGCCAGCCGTTGATGTGTGATCGATGTATCAATGGTCACCCCAGCATGCTTTCATAGACGCTTCCCACATCTGGCCAGCGAGGAAAAGTTGCTTAAAACGCCTCTATAACCGATCTATCAAATCGATTTTAGTTGGCTTACCTTTGGCCTACGACAAAAACATCGCTTTTTTGGAATTTTAATATTTTGTTTGTGTATTATAAATTTTTTTATAGTTTTTCACACCTAATAAGCATATTTAATCGATTTTTTTTAATTCTATCTTTAAATTAATTTATATTTTTTCAAATATTTTAATGGATATTTTTTGCTCAATTAATTCATATATATTTTAATCTTTTCAATTTAATACTTCTTGCCATACAATATTTTTAATCTTTTTTTCAATATTCTCATCAGATAATTTTATCTTTAATCCTTTCCAGGATTTACATCGCGAAAAAGCGACATAAGTCTGTCCATGAGTAAATGGATCTTGTTGATAATCAATACCGATTCTTTCAAAAGTTTGGGATTGACTTTTATTAATAGTAAATGCAAATGCTGGCCTAATTGGAAATTGATGCCTACGCAAAATAAACGGAANTAGTACTTGCCATGTTTTATTTTAAATATCAAAAATCTAAAAAAAAACAATCCTCTTTATTCTAAATATTTAAATAAATCAATTTTGCTGAAATCAGCGCAAAAAGGCAGAGAACTCCAAATTTGCATAAAATTTTGTTGATTTTTAACACGGAAGCATGTTGTGTGTGTTAAAATAATTTAATCTGAAGGCGCCAGAGCAAGTGAGTCGAAAAACTTGGAAGACGACATCGAAACGATTTTTGCTTCTTTGATTCTGCATCTGCATGTGTGCTTTTTGCTGAAACACGAAACACCTGCTGATGCTGAATGACTAAACATCGTAAATAACGAAAACCGGCGTTTTGTGGTTCGGTGTTTTGTAGTAGCTGCTTTACCAGGCGTTTTTGGCATTCCTACAGAAGTACAGAACATCCTCGCGTAAAACATCTCCAGACAATTACAACATATCTACAGGGTATGTACAGGGATAATAATAATAACTAGGGACCGGATAGTTAGGCATGTAAAAATGGCAAAATAGGCGCCTAAAATAGGCACAAAAAAACCAAAATAGGCACGAAAATAGGCATTAAAATTGGCCAAATATGTACAAGGAAATTTTTTTAAATGTATTTATCAGTCCATTTCTTGGTTACAATTGCAAATCATATACATTTCCAAGGTTTCCGGAGTAAAACGCATACGATTATCAGATAAAATAGTCTTGTAAATTGAGAAAGAGCGTTCAACATCAGAGGAGGTGAGAGGAGCATATTTGTAGAATGGGATCAAATTTGGAGGAATACTACAATTAGTGTGCTTACCGGAAAGGACAAAACAAATTTGAGAAATTGTCTCGAGACCAGGATTTTTATCGACAGTTTTCGCCACCAATTTATCGACTTTATCAAATTCATCTCGTATTTTCTCTCCGATGCGGTGAAGCGAATATTTCATGCATGGTACCTGTTTGTTGTTCGTTGTTGATGTAAAGAAGGAATCGATTGTTGTCTTTAAATTCACTTGTTTTTCGCAAACCTGACAGAATATTACTTTGCCGTCTGTTGTATAAATGGAAGTTCCGCCGATTCTTTTGATCCATTCTCGTTGCCATGCTGCTTGGGATTGATGTTTTGACATTTTAGCTAAAATTTACATGAAAATTATGCGGGAAAAAATATTAAGTTGAAGGACTATAATGGGAATTGACAAGCGGATCGACGCTACCGCTTTGAATATCGAAAATCTGAATATCGAATAGTGTAAAATTCGTCCCAATATCGAATCTATCAAAAAACGTCCGAATATCGAAAATCTGAATATCGAAAAATTTGAATATCGAATAATGTAAAATTCGTCCCAATATCGAAATTACTAAAAATTATTGTTATTTCGCTTTCTTCCAACCCTCATTATATATGAAATTACCTAAATATCAATTTAAAAAATTAAAATCTATAAAAACAATTAACAGTAAATGTGATCCAAAATGAATGAAGAATGGGAACCGGAAGTGCTGGGGACAGAAGGACCAGGGTATGGGAATTGGAAGAATCAAATGAATTAAGTTGAAGGAGAGAAACGTGCAAATTTTCTGCATCAACTTCATTTTCCACGTCAATTTCCCGTCCATTTTCCTCATCATCATCTTCATTTCTTCATCATTTTCGGCTCCAGTTGGGTCGACCAGATGGCACTAGTTGCAAAGTTGTTGCTTTTGAAAACCCACTAAAAGGGTCCCCCCTTTTAGGCAAAAAACAAAAATTTTTTTTTTGTTTTTTTCAACTTTTTTTGCTCGAAGATAGTTAAAAAGTAACAAAAAATGAAAAAAAATTGGATTTTGCTTTTCAAATGAAAAGGGTCCCCCCTGTTATATTTTTGGGTTTTCAAAAGCAACAACTTTGCAACTAGTGCCGACCAGATCATTCAGCAACTGCTTCAGTGCCAGCGAGATGGCCTGCAGGAAGATGGCAATGTGTTGGTCAGTGTGAAGTGGCGAGTTTCGGCAGAGATACAGCAGGGTCCGATCCATTTCCACAAATTCCTTCCGGCGATGAACTGACCCCGGCTTCAGGATAGCTTCGCGGATTTCCTGCATTTTCTTTTTTCCTGCATTTTCCCAGTTCGGTCAGCAGTCGCTCCCGCACATTCCAGAGGCGTGGGGCAAATTGTGACGGATAGACATAATTATTCGCTATTGGGATTTTTCGATATTCGGATGTTTTTGATAGATTCGATATTGGGACGAATTTTACATTATTCGATATTCAAATTTTTCGATATTCAGATTTTCGATATTCGGACGTTTTTTGATAGATTCGATATTGGGACAAATTTTACACTATTCGATATTCAAATTTTCGATATTCAGATTTTCGATATTCGGACGTTTCGATATTCAGATAGGTAGCCGCGGATCGACAATATGAACGACGAAACGCCAAAAATACAAAAATTATAATTTTTTGACCAAAAACCGTAAAATATGCACAAAATATGCTCGAAAATGCCAAAATAGGCAGGTAGGCAAATAGGCACGAAAAAGGCAAAATAGGCAAAAACGAGCGTTGGGTGCGTCGCTTCGCTCCGCACCCAACGCTCGTGGTGGTACTTTATATCTCCTCACTTTTACACTTCTATTCCCCTCAAAGAAAAACGATTTGTTAAATGAAATTTTTTTGGCAATGGTTGCGAATTGGTGTCCCGAAAATAAAATTTTTTATTTTCCTTGAAAAGTGCATTCTGGGGGTTTTTTGACGCGCTGAACACGAATATGAACTCCGTTTTGTCATATATTACAATATTAGACATGTTTAAGACATCCTTACCAAGATTATCAAGATAGTTCAAAAATACTTTATTAAAGCAACGTCACAATGTAATGTCAATGGTAAAAACATGAAATAAATGGAAAAACCAAAATCAGACAAAAACGATCAAATGTGACCAAGATTATCATCAGACATTCTTACCAAGGCATTTTTAGAATTAAATTTGGAATAAGTCTAAAAAAGTCAATTTTTATTCCAATCAAAGCTAAAACTGGTATTTTAGAGGTTTGAAAAATCTTAGTAAGGATGTCTTAAACATGTCCAATATTGTAATATATGACAAAACGGAGTTCATATTCGTGTTTAGCGCCCTCAAAAACCCCTCAGAATGCACTTTTCAAGGAAAAACATTTTTTTATTTTTGGGACACCAATTCGCAACCATTGCCATTTTTTTTTATAATCATTCATTAAAAACATTATTTTTTTAATTTTTTAATAGCAAAAGCATTTTTTGATTTCGTTCTTTTTCATTTCATGCTCTCAACAGTAAGGTTTGATTAAGGAAAAAGACCGCTCATTTAGTTATTTTCAAATTTCAAAATAGCGCAAAAAACAATCGTGTCAAAAATATTTTGAAAAAAAGGCTTTAAAAATTTGTGACAAACACACGGACTGACACTGTGAATTAGTAGGNGTTTTTCACACCTAATAAGCATATTTAATCGATTTTTTTTAATTCTATCTTTAAATTAATTTATATTTTTTCAAATATTTTAATGGATATTTTTTGCTCAATTAATTCATATATATTTTAATCTTTTCAATTTAATACTTCTTGCCATACAATATTTTTAATCTTTTTTTCAATATTCTCATCAGATAATTTTATCTTTAATCCTTTCCAGGATTTACATCGCGAAAAAGCGACATAAGTCTGTCCATGAGTAAATGGATCTTGTTGATAATCAATACCGATTCTTTCAAAAGTTTGGGATTGACTTTTATTAATAGTAAATGCAAATGCTGGCCTAATTGGAAATTGATGCCTACGCAAAATAAACGGAAATTTTTTTTCTTCGATTAATGTAATTCTTGGGATCAATGTTATTTCTCCAATTTTATCACCACTTTTAATTAAACATTGTATAACATGTTCACCAGTTTCTATTATTTGCAAGCGTGTGCCGTTACATAAACCCTCCCGCACATCTAAATTCCTTAGTAACATAATCATCGAATTATTTTTTAATTCCAATTTATGGACAGGAATGCTTGGACATTTAAACGAATTTAAAATTTCTGGAGTGATTGGAAAGTCTTTATTAGTGTCACTTTCATCGATGCTCAAATATATGTGATAATCACCTGGAAAACGTGACATGACTTCATCATTATAATGGTCTACAACTGAATTATACGGCGATAAAATTGCCCTATCACATATTTCATCAAAATTATTACCATTTAATATATCTCCAAAAATTTCATCAACCAAATTTCCATCACAAATACATTCATCTGGCACACTAATAAATCCATTTTCTCCTGCCACTCCATTTCCAATGTCTATTAATTCCTTTGCAAATTCACGCTCATTTGGATTCGCTCTCATATTTATCGTTAGTTTCAAAGTATCAAAATGTTCCCAAAGGGATGATTTTTTTATAAGCAGATCAACTATTTCACTTCTGTTTGCAAATTCTTTTATAGGCAAACATTGGCGAAAATCGCCACTTAATATTAATGTTTTTCCACCAAATGGCTTATTGTTTCCAGTCAATTCTTTTAATTTGTGATCAATAATGTCTAATACATATCGGGATGCCATGGGTGCTTCGTCCCATATGAATATATCAGTGGCTTTGATCTCATCAGCATCTTTACCATGAGATTCGATACCGGAAACTGAATTTCTTTTGATGTTTAGGGGAAGCTTAAATCGATTATGTAAAGTTCTTCCTTTTTTTAAAATTGTTGCCGCGATTCCAGAAAAAGCCATATTACAAACCTTTTTATTATTAGCTCTGGCCAAATGATATATAGTTTTTAAAGTAAATGATTTCCCAGTGCCTCCGGCTCCATCTATAAATAAACATTTTTGTTTGTCAGAATTTTCTACCATATCTCTAAGGTATTCAATTATTTTTAGCTGTTCATTATTCATCATTGTTATCAATCCATTGGCTATATCCAATTCATCTTTTGGATCATATAGTTCATCTTCGTCTACAAAATTATTAGGCTTTGTTTGCGGCATACTTTTAAATTCTGACAAAGACTTTTCACGATATTTCAAACATTGATCTATTAAATTTAAGCCCTTTTCATAGATCGTACTCATAGGCAAATTCGGAAATCTTCTTTTTAAATCTCCAACCATATGATCCTTAAATATATCCCATAATTTCTCTGGATATTTTGGACCACAATGCACTAATATATTTGCAAATAATATTCGAAGCCCTCTTGGATATTTTCGAGAAAAAAAAGTTGCTTCCTCCATAGCTTTATGCCATTCATCATCGTCCCTGGCTAGTCCTCGAGCCAAACATGCTTTGGCAAAAGTATCATATTCAATATTATTAACTGTTCGTAAATCTTTAAGACTTTTTCCATAAACATTCAGCAAAAGGTATCGCAAATAATATCTTTCCGTATCTGTTGGATTCACTGGAACCATTCGCCCAATCTTTTTCTGGCTACCTTGTCTCGGGTATTTCCATTTTCTTTCTGTTCTTAACCACGTGCAATATTTTGGCATTTCACTATATTTAATTTTAATATCTGGATTTTGTTGACAAAATTTAAAGTAAGCTGTTAATGTCGAATCTTTAATAGATGCTTCTTCTATTTCTTCATTTGTTGCATTTTTCTTATAAAAAACCCTTTGCATATTTTCTAAATGAACTTCCAATTGATCAACAGAATGAGATTTTCCCTGCATAGGGAATTTAAAAATTCTCCAACATGCTTCACATGGGCTTAGGTACCTTGCTTCTAAGTATTTTCCGACTTCATCATATTTTAATACCTTTTTTGCACCATCTTCTCCTATCTGAACACATTCAATGGTTGCTGCATCATACCCTTTATATATATAATCATATAAGTATTTTACTACATCTATATCGGCTACTCTTTCTACATTAATATGAGCATTGAATGTTATACTTAAAAATGGGTTATAAGATACTACATATTGATTTGTAAGTGCTTTCCCTTTCCTATAAATATATCGTCCGTTATTTGGACGTTTATAATGTGGATAACCATCTTCGCTTAATTCTGTTTCATCCCTGAATGGTTTAGGGAATTTTTTCTTACACTTTTTTTTCAATTTATCCCAACAAAGTGATTTTTCGTTGCATGGTCCATGCATCATACAATTTGTGATTATTTCATACAGATCAGGTTCTTCAACCGGATCTGGAATTTCAGCAGAAATAAATTTATCAATGTCTGTTGTTGTATGCCATTTATCTTTTGGATGCAGCGTAATTAGCAAATGTAAATGAGGAAGACCCCTTTTTTGATATTCTATAACCCAACAATTACCAATAATTTCTCCAAATATTTTCTTTTCAAAAATCAAATCAAGTAACATTGCTTTTTTAAGATGGAAAACTCTCGCTATTATATCCGGTCTATCAGAGGGGATTTGTCCTGGTTTCAAACATTTAAGAATATCTGGATCATTCGGATTACATGTAAATGTTATAAATAAGTCAGGTTTCCCTGTCTCATTTACAATAGCCATTGCATCCATGAAATGTTCATGCATATTACGTGGTCCACCAGTGAAAGAGGAAGGAAGGATAACTTTTTTTTGTATCTCAGCACATGTAGACTCAGCTTTCTTTTTCAGAAAATCTTCCACATTCGAATAATTACTACTACAAATTTCTGTTTGATGTGTGCGAACATATTCTAATCTATCCCATTCTATTCTCGCTGCTTGATCTACAACCCACTGCTGAAATAATTTGCTAGCATAAAAATGTGGAATGAATTTGTCATCCCGGAAAAATAAATAAAATTTTGTATAGTCACAAAGCGTAATTTTTCTTCCAATTGAATCTTTTAAACCAATATGATAATCCTCTATTGCGGTGGGATATAGTAATGGATAGCTCATAGGATTAACGCATTTGTCTAATGGATATATATCTATCAATTCCTTTTTACCTCGAGGATAAACAATAATTCTCGCTGGTGGTACATCATCATCTGCATTACACACAATTATTCCGCAAACCTCATTACTTTGTGGAATGTTATAACGTCTTTGGTCATATTGATCTTGTACATTAAAAAGCAATCTTATTTTAGGCATTTCATAACCCCGAATAAGTGAAATTTCTTCTTCTTGTTCATAAACTTCCTTCATTAATTTAAATGATTGAGCGAATTTATTATTTTCTCTAAGAAATTTATCTAAGTATGCCATAATATTAGGATCGCATTCTTTATTTATTTCACTACGAACATTTATAGCTTCCTCTGAATCAATAAAATATAACTGACCATTTGTGGGGACTTCATTATTCAATGGCATTGCATTAGGATTGAATTTGTGATAAACTTGACCTTGAATTTTATAACATGGTGGCCCAGGCGTTGGAAATTTGAATTTAAAACAGCTAATGGAAGCGCAAGCAAATGCACTGTTATATCGGCGAATATTTGCGATAAAATTTTTATGGTTTGGATTGTTAGCATAAAATAGAACTTTTAACTCATTGGGATATTCGTCAATCCGTTCATTTAAATTCGCTAATTTTCCTTTTTTACAGCAATTAGAAAAAACGATCTCATTTGCAATCGATTTTTCTGATCGTTCTTCAAAAAAATGTATTGCAGCACAATGTCTACAGTTATACTCAAAATCACTTAATTGGTAAAACTTCCCATTTTTATGATTTTCTGCAACCTTATAAAATATGCCATCCGCTTCTCTTTCGTTTTGTCTTTTTCGTCTATGTGAAATGCGATTTAATTCCCTCTCTGATTCTATTTCTTCATCAATCATTTCGCTTCTATTCCATGCCATTCGCTTTCTATTTAATTCCTTTTCTTTTTCAACTTCTTC
This sequence comes from Rotylenchulus reniformis, assembly GCA_001026735.1. NCBI lineage: Eukaryota > Metazoa > Nematoda > Chromadorea > Rhabditida > Hoplolaimidae > Rotylenchulus > Rotylenchulus reniformis. The sequence continues at coordinate 50,937 of LDKF01000126.1, read as the reverse complement.
ATCACTCATTTGACTTCGACTTAAAGCCATTCTTATTTTATTTGTTTCTCTTTCTATTTGTATTTCCTCATCAGACATTTGAGTTCGTTGAAAAGCTTTTCTAATAGCTGCGTCAGTTTTCTGGTTTTCAATGATTTTCGGTAATTTATCAGATTCGATGTCAAGAAAACTTTCTTCATCAAGGTTAATCACTTCTTCAAGATCCAATGACTTTCGTTTTGTTGAATTTTTTCTTTTATTTATTATTTTATCATTTCCTTTGTAATCATGTTCAACAGTTTCATTGATATTCGACCGCTTTTGTTTAGAGGAGCTTTGAACCCCTTCGAACAATTGACCGCTTTTTTTAAGGGGAGCTTCGAACCCCTCAACATTGCTGGATGATGAAGCAGCAGCAGCAGACTCATTTGGAAATGTCTGCTTTTGTCGAACCATGAAATTATTTAATAAATCGAATTCTTAAATAAATTATTAATGTATTTAATCGTTAGAGAATATAGCCAAACAATTTGTTTTATATTTTCAGAAAAAAAATTAAAAAACAAAGCTGAATGAAACATTTCTAAATTAAATTTGTTGTTAGGGAAGTATGAGGACAGTGTTTTTAGCAAATGCGGCCGTAAAATGAAAGGGCATTTTATCAGTTAACACGCCCATGGAATTTTAATACTTAGTTGTCTGAAAAAATTAACATCCTGTTTGAGGTGAAGATTTTTTTGACGGGCCTTTTTTAGAAATTTGATGAGGTTACTTTATGTAACGAAAACCAAATGAAAGAATGAATCAACAATCCCATTTTGAAATCAATCAATAGTAAAGAAATAAGGAACAACACATTATTATGGCGGCGTGACAGATCGCAGAGAACAAAAATGCATTACATATGTCATATGAAGGTGTAAGATTTTTCTCTCTTCTCATTATCCTGTTATAAAGTTTTCTCACTCTCTAACCAACCTATTATGAACATTTGTCACTCTCTAACCTTTTATGGACATTATATCCTATTTCTTTGGCGTCTTGTATTCAACCAAAAAACAAAAAGTCAAAAATTGTGACACACACACGGACACACTGAATTAGTATTATTAATAGGCAAATTAAAATCCACTTTAGAAGGTTCTAATCAAGTAGAAAATGCGTTTTTCGTGGTTATTTGGCCGTAGGGATGCCAGGAAAAAAATAGGCATTTGCCTAACTATCCGATCCTTAATAATAACTCGACTGTGAAATTTTTGAAAATCCTCAAGGCTGTGAAAATTTTTCAAGAAATCCGGTCTTGAAAATTTTAGCGAAACACTAGATATGAAGATTTTGAAAAAAAATTCCGTGGGTATGTTTTGTCCTTTTAGATATCTTTGGGTGGGTCTTCGCAGCTGACCGACACCCAACTGACCGACAACTCATCAGAAGATTGGACCAAAAACTTTTTTGTTAGACCAGTTAGACCAAAAGTATAAAAAGCAAGTTAAAGTTGTGCAGAATTTTATGCTCTATCTTTTAGCATTTTTGTTTTTTCGAATTTCCTTGAAAATTTTTAAATTCGAAAAACCCCCGATTTTTTGCATTTTTTGAAAAATTCGAAAAATTTCAAAAAATTTCAAGGAAATTCGAAAAACCGAAAATGCTAAAAGATAGAGCATAAAATTCTGAACAATTTTGATTTTTGGGGATGTTCTACGGTAGGAGATGTTTTGTATGGGGATGTTCTGTGCGGGGATATTTTGTGTTGTGGGGATATTTTGTAGGGACCCCCGGGCCGGGGGCCCCCGCTTGTCAGACTTCCTCACGGCGGACCAACATGGGCGTAGGCAGAATGCCAAATTCAAAAAATATTCAAATACAAAATGTCCAGAACGAAAAACCACCATTTCCAATAAATTCCTTTTTTTCAACTAATGCTTAAATATAAAAAATATCTCACATTTATAATAATATTTTTGTATTTGCATATTATCGATAATAATTGAATTTAACTATTTTATCGGGTGTTGATTTTTCCATATTTTTGAGATGCTCGTATTAATCATTAAAATTTATGATGAATTCGGACATGTTTAGGTTGTTTTAATGCCGGAAATGAAAGAAAACTGTATTGTCTAAAATATTTTTGAAAGTTCTTGTCCCAAACAGCATATTTTTGCCAAAAACATGTCCGGAAACTTTTAAATTTCAGTTGGACTTTTCGATTTTCGGTCCAAAATTCTATGAAGTTCGAAAAACTGAATCTGCCATCGTGTTAAGCACCCTCGAAAACCCCCGAGTGAAGCGCGGAATCTAAAAAATTGAAGCATTTTATGGAAAATTTTTCGGGACTAGAAAATTCAAAAATTCACTCAATAAATAATTCAAAAATTATCCGGCGCGTGGCGGATTTGAACTGCGGCTCTTTTCCCTTGTAAACCTATCATACACCCAATTGAGCTAAAATGCCAGAGCGTGAATAGAGCGCCCATTGTTCGCTGGAGTTGGTCCGCCGTGTTCCTTGTGGCCAAAATAATCACACGTGACGGAGTTTTTTGACCCATGTGCCCATGTGGCTGGCCAATTGCCATGTGGTGATGGAGAAAAGGATTATGGAGATGGAGACAGGTGACGATTTTACCCTAAAAATATGGCATTTGCCATATTTTTGGGGTCTGTTCCATATATTTGCCATATTTTGATCAGTTGCCATATTTTGCCATATTTTTAATTTTTTGGAAAAATTAATTATTTTTGACTAGAAAATTGGGCAATTGGTCAAAATTTTGGTCAATTTTCTTATAGAGGAGGGCCCAAATCCTCAAAAAAATTTTCCGGCGGCCCCTATCGGGGCCGCCGACACCTCTTAATACCATGAAATCACTTCTGAAAAAATTTCTAAGCAAAAAAATATTCAATTTTCTTAAGGAAAAAGCTCTAAATTCGCAAAATTTTTCTCCGGCGGCTCCTATCGGTGCCGCCGGCACCCCTCCATGCTAAAATTACTTTAAAAAAATTTGCCTCCAAAAATGAAAATGAAAACTGATGAGAGAAATCATATGAAATAAAACTCCTCAATTAACTTGTCTCTATTAATGTTAACCAAATTCAGATTGTTCATTGCTTTTGATCTCTTTCTTTCTAACCCAGAATTGCTCAAAAAAGTATCTACAAGCAGAGAAATATGATATATAAATTTATTTGATGAAAAATTCACAATTTTAAATGGTTTAAAAATATGCCATATTTTTGGGGGCCAAAAATGAGCAAATGCCATATTTTTGGTGTTTGGAGATCGTCACCCTGGATGGAGATCTTCTCACTTGCCAGATTAAGGCTTATGATTAAGGCTGTAATGTAATCAATTTGACTAGTAATTAATGGAAGGAGATTAAAATACACATACTTACATACAGCAAGCAATTCAATAAAATAAAAAAATAAAAAATGATCTGTGATCAACTACTTACAATAGAGGCCACGAATCAACCACCTGACTGACTGACAAACATGCTCTCATCTCATTAAACCATCCATTCCATTGGATTGAAAACGCGAAATGTCGATGGAAAATCATTTCCTTTTCTTGATTCTTGCGCCTCATTTAAGAATTAAACATTTCATTACTCACTGTGATGTGACTGTGCAACAGTGTTTGCGTGATCCACCAAATTATGATCTGATCCATGATCTGATCCTGATCTGATCTGATCCGAGGTCTTGGATCAGATCATTTTTGAAATCCCAGGATCAGATCACGTCCGGATCACTTTTTTTGACGTGATCCAAAAATGATCCAATTTTTCAAAAATTTCGTCAAAAAATGGAGATTTTTCACAAAATTTTCGACAAAAATGGAATTTTTCCAACAATTTTCGTCAAAAAATAAGCATTTTTCCAAAAATTTTCTTAAAAAAAAGAATTTTTTCCAAAAGATTCAAAAATTTCATCAGAAAATACATGCTAAAAAATATATTCAAAAAGAGGTTCTGGAAAACCCCGATGAAAATTATGAAATTTTGCTCATGAATTTCAGAATCGTGAATTTCTGAAGGAATTTCAAAAAATTGAAAGAATTTTTTGCTCATCTCNCTGATCTGATCTGATCCGAGGTCTTGGATCAGATCATTTTTGAAATCCCAGGATCAGATCACGTCCGGATCACTTTTTTTGACGTGATCCAAAAATGATCCAATTTTTCAAAAATTTCGTCAAAAAATGGAGATTTTTCACAAAATTTTCGACAAAAATGGAATTTTTCCAACAATTTTCGTCAAAAAATAAGCATTTTTCCAAAAATTTTCTTAAAAAAAAGAATTTTTTCCAAAAGATTCAAAAATTTCATCAGAAAATACATGCTAAAAAATATATTCAAAAAGAGGTTCTGGAAAACCCCGATGAAAATTATGAAATTTTGCTCATGAATTTCAGAATCGTGAATTTCTGAAGGAATTTCAAAAAATTGAAAGAATTTTTTGCTCATCTCTATCCCCGAACCCCGACCTGGTTATCTCGATCTTCCCCGAATTTTCTCGCAACATTTGGGGATCCTGAGATTTGGGGACCATTTGTTATCTTTGCTCAAAAGCAACTTAAAAAAACAATTTTATTTTTGAAAAATTAACAAAAAAAATTAGCTACAAAATAAGTCTATGCCCATTCTAATTTGCCCATTCAAAAAAAAAGTTATTACCAAAGCACTATGAATTCGAAACAGTGTTTTTTTTTTAATTTGGCCATAACTTTTTTTGCAATGAGCCAATTCGAATGGGCATAACTTAATATTTTGTAGCCAATTTTTTGCTCTTTTTTGATAACCAAAATTGTTTTTCTAAGTTGTGTAAGAGAGGCTATATAATAAAATCCTCAAATGTCAGGTCTCCAAATGTCGTGTAGCCGTGCGAATCCTACTTTTTAATAATTAAATTAATCACTTATATGTTATATGTTATGTCAATGATTATTTGCGAAAATGAATAATGTTTATTTTTTTGAATTATTTATGTTTTGTAGTCAATTTATATAGGAAATTATCAAATTTTTCAAAGAAAATTTTTCATTTTGGATCATTTTTTCGTGATCCGGAATGATCTGATCTGATCTGATCCCGGGAGTCGGATCAGATCAGATCATTTTTGATGATCCAGACCATTGGATCAGGATCAGATCAGATCATCTCCGAAAAAGGTGGATCATCGCAAACACTGCTGTGCAACACAAAATTTATTTTATACACCCCAATTCTTTTTAATTTCAAGTTTTATCAAGCGATATTTTATGGATGAACCTCAACCAGGAGACAGTGCCAAGGAAAATGAATTGAAAAACAAGCCGACAGGAGGTCGGGTGGAGGTCAAAAAGTCAGAAGCGGATGCCGGTGAGGGAGGCAAGAAGCCGGTGCCACAACAACAACAAAATCGTCGTTCCTCTGCTGGTTCGTCATCGCGTCAATACCATCGTACATATTACTACAGCAAGAAGCAATATGTATGATAAAGAAGATTTTAGTGAAAATTTAAGATGGAATTTAGAGTGAAACACAAATTGATGCCCAGCCAAAAAATGCGCGAAATGGCACGACTGCTGGATCGGCCAGGGAGCGTCGAACGGAATTTGCGGGTCGTCGACAGTCCAAGAACTCGAATAATCAACAACAAGGCAGCAACTGGAGCACGGATGAGAAACCCGCTAATCGTGTGGACAAAGCCAGATCGTTATCGACCAATATGGGCAAGACTGCTAACAGCAAGAGTGCCGGCGAAGAAGCCATATCCGGCGGGAAAAAGGAGCGAAGACAGCGACAGCGAAACTCCACAAGTGGCTTCCTAGAAAAATATTAGTTTTACATTTTCCTTCAAATTGTCTTAGCTGATGTGCGAACCACCTCGACCAATTCGATGTCCAACGGGGAGAGCATTGACTATGATGACAGTAAGAGTGGGAATGAGAATAACCATTGAAATAAAACCATGAAATAATTGAATTTAACTAATTTTTCTTATTAGTGGAATTGGACGAGCCCTTTACGGATACCGAAGATGAGAGCTCTTCGCGAGCAAGAGCCGCCCAAAAGCCGTGCTTGATCATTCCTCGTGGGCGAATTCGATCGCTTTCTGGTTTTTTTTTCATTTCATAAAATCCAAATACATCATTTTTTTATTTTTACAGGAACTATTCCGCCAGTGGGCTTTTCACCCCTTTGGGGAGGGCCAACAATGTGTGTGAGCTGTCTGCAGTTCTTCCAGCTTCCGGAGATGCTCGACAACTTTTCTGTTCATCTGCTCACCGAACACCAAATAGTCATCGACGGAATTGACATCATTGTTGATCTGAAGCGTTACATTGAACATTGGCGTCAACAGTTTGCCAAACGGAGCATTGCTGACATTTTTCCAAAGATCATCCCCACAGAAGAGGATGCTTATTTTGGCAAAGTGGACTTTTATTTTTCGATGACCGAGAGCGTCAAAGAAGGTAAAATTGATCATAGGCAAAAGAGATTATGCCATTTTTTGTTTTCAACTTTCGCATTTCTAATATAATAGATTATGCTTTGCGCCAACATCTTGCAATGCGTCGACTTGAGGAAGCATTGGCCTGTCAGCAACGAGAGCGCGAGGACATTGCCTTTTCGATGCAATGCATTTTCTGTCGCTATACGGCCCGTGGAAATCGTGCCAAGATCATTCACCATCTGTACACCATTCACCATCTCAATTTGGGCTCTCCTGACAGTAATATATTTTTTCGTATAAAATTATTAATAAATTATAGTATATTCTTTTTCAGATCTTGTATTTGTGACTGAATACATTGAGCATTTGCGAGAGAAATTGATGCGCAATGAATGTATTTATTGTGAAAAGACTTATTCTGACCGAAACACTTTGATGGAGCACATGCGCAAAAAGAACCACCGGGAAGTGAATCCGAAGAACAATTACTATGACAAAGTGACAAAGGGATTTTTCATAATTTAATTTAACCATTTCCTTCAGTTTTACATCATTAACTACCTGGAACTTGGCAAACGTTGGTTGGATGTGTTGGCAGAGGATTTTGAAGACACAATGCCTACCTTTGTCGACTCGGATGAGGAGGAAGAGGAGGAATTCTGGCATGAATGGCAGGTGGAGTTTGAGAATTTCTAGAAGATTTCCCTAATATTTCTTTTTTTGTCAGGAGGATAATGCCGGGGAAGAAGAACTCTGTGCAGTTTGTCTATTTTGCGATCACAATGCGGAGAAATTGGAAGAAATTGTAGAACATATGAAAGAAAACCATAAGTTCGACCTGATTGGTCATATCCTTGACAATGGGCTGGACACTTATGAGCGAATGAAATTTGTGAATTTCCTTCGAAAAAGAGTATGTTTTAGGAAAAATTGATATATCGATAAATATTACATACTTTGAATATTCAGACCTTCAATACTCGCACTGGACCAGCAGCAGAGACAAAATATGCGGAGATGCCAGACCGGGCAGAGTGGGACAAAGAGGAACATTTGATGCCAATGTTCGGAAATGTCAGTGTTTTAACCAGATTTAACTACACCCATAAACTTTTTGCTTTTATTGTAAAAGCTTGGACTGGAAAGAAGGGTAACATTCAAAAATGACCAATTTTAAGAAATGAAATCAATTTTTTTTCAAGACTGAGACTGACGGATAATTAATTCCAGAAAACCTACAATAAAGTATTAATTATGGACATAAAAAAGTGCAAATCCCATTTTTAAAAATATCCCAGGCGCTTTTTGGTTTTTATCAAATCATGATCAAGAATTAATATCTCAATTCTCTTTATAGGATCATTTGCTTTGGATCCTGGAGAGTTGGTTCATGGAGCGAGAACAGCAAAATGCGTCAGATGATGACGGAAAAGAACCAAAAGAGGTCGCGAGTGACAATACTTCAACTTCATATCCAAAGGTGGACATGGTAGCATTGGTGGAGGAGTCCAAAAAGAACACCGTGGAAGGCGTAAGGGGCTTGATTTCAATGATCGATTGATCATATCCATCCTGATCGCAGGTGATTGCCGAGGACCTTCCCGACCTGTCAGACAGTGTGCTGGCCAGCACAGAGCTCCAGCAATCCCTTCGCTAATCGGTGCTGCAATCGTTGGCTTCGGAAACTTGTTGATACACTTAAGAAAACCAAAAAAAATCAGGGGAAAATATTCATTTTCAATATTTCGGTTTTATCTTTACACCCCAAATTCATATCTTCTCTTTGACTTACTCTTCATCCCTCAACCCCTTCAAAACCCTGTGGCAAGTTCGGCTTTGTGCTATTTTGTTAGTGTTATTTAAGGAAGACCGAACCTCCAACCCACATTCTCCCCTTCGAGGGTATACTCTGAATTTTTGACCCGATTATGACATGTTGATGATGCTTATAAAGATATTTTTTGTTGACGGATTTTGGCGAATGATAAATAAGGATTTGTTACATTATTTTTAGACTCAGCATCGATTCTTTTCCCCGTCGTAATTTTTATATCCATTGACATGATAGGACAAGGCGAAGAAGCCGTTTAGTCTGCCTTGACAATCATGGGATTATTCGTCCATATTGGACCAGGCATGGATAGGGATTGGTGAGAATTAAGGATACCGAGACAGGTCTCATCTCAATATCGTTCTTTCCTATTTTTAATCCCATCCGCTGTGTGTCTGTCTTCCCCTCTGGATTGTCTTATCTATTTTTTGGCTTAATATTTTCGCCGTTTTTTGGCATCCGTCTTTCTCACTTTCTGGGCTTCTCCATACCTGCCTTCCTCACATGATGATGATGTCAAACAAATCAATTTGCCTCGTGGAATCCTTTATCCTTTACGCAGGTTAATGCGTTTATTTCCAACGATCTTTTATGCAAAGGCCCAAAAAGTACCTTCCACGGACACATCTTCCTTTATAGAATCCGTAGAGGTGGGCGTTTTAAACCGAAATGCCAAACATACAACCCGGTGAGTAAAGCGGAAGTAAAAGAAAGGGAAGAAGCCGGTAGATGAAGAAGGAAGGGAAGAAGCCGGATGAAGAAAGAAGGAAGGGAAAAAGCCAGATGAACTGTTAGATGGAAGGAAGAAGTGATCTGGTCAAATTGGGTCCTCCCATCTTTACACCTTCCATCAAAAGTCGGATTTCATCCCTTCCTCAGCTCCTCCTCCTTCATCTCATCCCTTTTCATCCTCCTCCTCCTTTCTTCCTCCTCCTCATCCCTCATTTGTTCTTCTTTTTTCTCTTCACCCTTGTTTGTCCCCCCCCCCCCTCCCCCGTGGTTATTCATTGCCTCTATGGGTGTCTCTCATCATCTCTTAATTAACACCATTTTCCACCCAATGGGCTCCACTTGGCCAACACATCTCCCCTTCCCCCTTAATCCTTTCCCCGTCCGCCGCTTCGATTCATTTCATTTTTGTATTATTTGACCATTTTTGAACTTCCGATTTTGTGGCCAAAAACAAATTAGGCTCGTTCTAAATTTTTGGATTTTCCGCTGAATTTATCCAAATCGAACCATTTTTTGGCCAAATGACGACCACGCGGGAGAGTTCCACGGAGACCGCGGACCGGTACCCGTTCGGGTACGCCACCGAGCTGTGCTCCAACCACGAGTCGTCCATCTGCACGGCCAAACGGCTCCGACAACGCCTGCAGCGACAACAATCGGGACAGTCAGGTAAAAGACACGAAAATCCGAGAAAAATTGGGAAAAATTTATGCGAAAATTCAGGACGCCGTTACACCGGCGAGAGCAGCGAAGGATCATCACTCGTGGTTGGTTTTATGGGACTGTGTTGCATAATATATCTTATGGTATCGATCGTCAGAAAATGCGGTACATGTATACTTGTTTAGATTTGGTCCATTTGAAAATTTTACGAATAAACAATCCCATGGGACAAAAAAATTTAGAGCAGAAAATCCCACGTCGAATGACAACGCCTGAAATTGGAATTGAAAATCCTGAGAAAATTGAATTTTTCCCGAACCACCTGCCAAAGTTTCTGGGTGGCCAAATGGGCGGTGAAGCTCAAATCTCCCTTTTAAGCCCTTTTATGGCCAATAGGCCATCCAAAATTTTATGTTTTATATGGTTCAAGAAACTAACCCCTTTCCTCCCACTCCAGGGCACCCCCACCGAGTCGGGCCGATGCTTCACCTTCACCGGGGCCCAGCGAATCCATCGGGGCGGCAACAGCACCACCACCAACTGCATGGAGGAGCAGCGGAAGCCGTCGGTGAACCAGAACTTGTCGGAGATGCTGCTGGATGTGGGTGATGGGTATCAGGCTGATCGCGGGATCTGATTTCTGGCCGGCTAGATTTGGGCGAAAATCCAAATTCATAGGCACCACTGAACAACTATTTTCAGGAATCCATTTCATTATAAACGAAAAACCTTCATTAAATGTCTTGTCAAGGACGGAAAAGGCGCAATTTTAATTTGACTTAGGGATGAGAGATAGGCCACGGTTCTTGGCCAAACATCCGCTTTCTTCTTTAGGAAAAATTAATGTTCCCAACTCCCCCAAATTCAGGCCATTCACATGGATGACATCAACTTGGTGGACAGACTGCTGCTCTCCCACAGCAGCAACAAAGTTCGGGTTTTTCCTGTTTCTTCCCTGAAATTTCAAGAAATCAATTTCACAAAATTCCTCCTTAAAGTCTTGATCTTGGAGGGATCTTTCTCTCCCAAAACCACCCGAATTTCTTGGGTTTCGGCACCAAATTCCCCGGAACTTGAGTTCCCCCTCCAAAATCATGATCTTCTCTAAAATTCTGAATTTCCAACTTTTTTACTTCCCCCTATTCCGTATCCTTTGCCATTTCCAATTCGGATCCCTTGCTTTTCCCAGCTGCTCTCCTCCTCCCCGTCCATCGGCAGCACCAACACCATCACGGATCTTGCGCAGAGACGCCACGGCGGCGCCGGTGCCGCCGGGTCCATGCAGCACCGACGCTCCAACGCCTCGAGCACGCTGTCCACCCATTCCGGGGGACGATCGAATTGCGCCGCGATGAGCACATTGTGAGGGGGGGGGGGGAAGTGGGATCAATCACAGTGATTGTTGGGTCGAAAAAGTAGAGAGCATATTATGTATTTTATCGGGATGGAGATCTCGACTGAATCGAAAGCGATCCCAAATCACAATTTCACTATTTTCGGGACCTGGACCTGGATAACTGGATTGGGCCAAACTCATCTAAAAATTCGGGATCGGGATCATCCCGAACTATGATGAGCTTAATTCCGAGTTTATTCCATCCAGAGCCACCACCAATCATGGTAATGCAATGAGGAATTGCCAAGGAATCAGTCCATTCTTTTGAAGGACAATGTCGAAATCAGTCTCGAAAAAGTCGAACTAACAATAAGATCATTCAGACACCCATTTCAGACACATGGCCGTGGCACACAAGCAACGCGACATTGTGGAGCTGTTGCTGAAGAGTGGCTACGACCCCAACCTGGTGGCACTGTGTCATTGCAAGGGCGCCTGCACCACCAGCGGCAACATTCCGCTCGCGTCCGTGCTGCCGCCAAAGTGAGTGCGATTTTTACTATGATCAAAGATCAACCAACCGATCAGATCACATCCTGTGATCACCGTACCCTCCTGATATGTCTCTTTAGATCCCACTCGTCCATCCCGGAGATGTGCTCCACCTGCTCCCACCTGCGCGTAGTGTCCATCCTGGACCAGACCCCTATGGCCATTGCTGTCCGAGCCCAGAGTGCCGACATGATGTTTGATCTCTTAGATCGGAATATGATCAAGACTCTTGACCCTTCCCTCCTAAAGCAATTTGCTGGCTTCTTACGGGGCGGACGTGAACACCGTGGACGAGGACGGGAACTCGCCGCTGCTTTTGGCTGTCCGGGACTCACCGCTCAGCTGGCACTGCCTGCACATGCTGATCCTGCTCGGGGCAAAGTTGGTGTTCCGATCAATCACCTTAAACCCCAACTTCACTTTAAGGATACAGCAGAAGAACAACCGTGGCATTTGCCCCCTGGATCTGGCACCCGAACTGCGCAAGATCCAGGAAACCTGTGTGGAGAGTTTGTTCCAGATGGCCTGCGCTCGTCCGGCTTCTGGAAGCGGTGCCGGAGGGCAAAGCGCCTCGACGGCAACCGGCTCAGCTCAATCGCATCAGGGATCGCCGGCTGGCGGAAGCGGTGACGGAAGCGGAACGGCAGCGACAACGGGCGGCGGACAGGGTCTCGCGGCGAGCGGAACCGGAGCGGCGAGTGGAGCGAGCGGGGGCAGCACCCAGGAGAGACTGATGCGCACCGCGGCAATGATCTCGGTCACCAAACACTCGCGCAGGTCCCATTTGGATGCGGGTGAGTTCTGTGATTCCTGAATGAAGATTACGCCCCATTCTCATCAGAATCGCTGCTATTGCCGGCAAGCTTCTGCGAGCGAGGCAGTCTGAGCAAGTCGCCGCTGTCTCCGCGCACCTCCGCCGCCCCTTCGGTGTCCAACTCATCAATGTTGGAGAGCCTGTCGGTGAACCGGGACCGGATCAGTGTGGGCAATCCGGCAGGAGATCAGGCGGCACAGAACGCGGCAAACCGACGCAAATCATTTGTGTCCCTGCAATTGTATCGACGCACAAAACTGAACAAGGACTGTAAGTCCCTTGGAAGTCCCACAGGGTTTAACTGATCGTAGTGATCGGAAAAATGATCGGGAAAGTGATCTGACTTCTGAGGGTATATAGAGTGCCGGAAAGTGATACTAAAAAGAAGGGCAAAGGTTTAGGATGCCCAAGGACACGAACTGGTTACACTGGGTAGCCTGAGGGTTAAAAAGGATCACCAGGGAGTAAATTCCCGAAAGGCACAGAGCGATCGATCGATCAATGTTTCAGCGCCGATCTTCGAGAATGTGAGCCGTGAGCAGGCCTGGGAAACGCTGCAAAAGATGAGCTGCAACCCGGAATGCATCGAGATCATCATGGTTTGCAACTTGTTACTTTATATGTACGCCTCACACATCTCGTTCCATTACCGTGCCTTAACTCTATGATCATACCTTATCCCTCGCCCACAAATAGCCATACTCCTCAATTTCCCTTTTGTACCGTAGTATTTCTTTACCGTAATGCTATGTTACCATATCCCCATCCCCTCCCTCCCCCTTTCCAGCGTTGCCTGCACAAACATTGTGCCCAACAGCTGGACGACTATGCGAATCCCTTCTGCGGCAGCGAGCGGGACGCGATGGACTCGCACCTGGGCGGACTGTTGCACCAGGTGCTGCTCACCTCCATCGGCGACTACCAAATGCATCCGCCCACCCAGCAGAAGTGGAACAAGCGCAGATTGGTGAGCCAAAAACTGATCAGAGATCAACGGGAGCACTGACTGATCAGATTGATAGGAAAGAAGAGACTAATCAATCGATTGGGAAAGATGGGTCGTTCAGATCATTATCAACCAAGGATAGTTTGCCATAATTTTCTGATCAAATGTTAGACAAAAATGGCATTCCGATTGAGTCATCATCCCTTTGTGCACCATTCACAGGTGGGCATTTTGGTCTCGTTGGTCAACTTTTGCTATCTGTGCATGCAAAAGAGTGGCACGTGTCGTCAGTTCGCTGCCCTCAGCACATTGAACAAGGTTGGTATACAAGGTTGCCTATGATACTGGGTAAATAGTACGTGGATCACCCTGACCATGGTGACTTTCATGTTAACATCTTGGTCAATATCCTACCACCATAATACAATCTCATGATCCCTTCGTATCATTGTCAGATCATTGACGCGGGTCTGGTCAACTCGCTGTTTGCCATTCCCGAGGTGATCTTCCACTCGTCCCGTCTGCTCAACCGATCACACGAGTTCCAATCGGCGGGCGGCGACGAGGACTATGACGAGACGGACGGGGCTCAGCACGGAGACCCATTCCAGGCAAGTTGGGGGTTGACCGATCATTCGGATCACTTTCAGATTTTCGATTTCAAATTTTCTTAAAAATCTAATTTCCGTCTCCCATGCTTCAGACTACTCCCACCAAAACATCGGTGCCCTCCGCGGAGGACAAATTTGACCGTCGCCAGACCGGGGACAGCAGTTCGGCGCCCGCACTGATTCTGCAGAGTTTCTACCGCAAACACGGCGTGAACACCGCCAACGCGCAACAGCCAGTCCGTCTGGGCGATCTGCGCAAGGCCTTTGCGTCCATCCAGCCCAGCATCGGTAAACACTGATCGATTGATCAATCGATCAATCGATAATTGATCAAAAATCATCCCGGAACCCTCCTCTTGAAGTGATCGCTTCCTTGCACAACTCGATCACCATGCAGAATAGGGAGGCCGGCAATCGGTCCGTGTGCTCGCCCGCCCACCGATGGCGCCAGTGTTACCATGTGAGTACTCTACAGTACCACTTTTCTATAGTACCAACTCGAGGAATAAATACCACACGGCTTTTCATGCAATAGGGTGCCTTTCTCAATCCTAAAGCCTATCTTCAACTTAAGCACTGTACCCAAATCCTGGTGGCCCGCCTGCTGCTGTTCCTGACCAGCTTCAAGGAGTTTCGGCACAAATTGTCAGAGCGACACCAGCTCAAGACCCTTGTGCAGATTCTGGAGCCCACCCTGGACCCGGTATGTACTGCTCGAATACCTTTCCCTATGTGTCCTCATTCTTCTGTTCAGCAACTGCTCTGTCTGCTGCTCCAAACCCTGGCCCTGGTGGCGCTGAGCCCGTCCACCCATCGGAATCTGATCGAAATGCAGGTGGACGACCCGCTGATCCAGATGCTGCTCCCCGCCGACGATTGGTCATTTTTGACCCAAAAGCTTCAGATTCCAAAAATCAATCCTTTTCAGGTATTACACCAATCACAGCACAAAGTTCGGACATTTTGTCAAACATCACGCAGCCCGGATCCTGATCTACATCGGGCTGGGGGACCGGGTCGGGAACCGGGTCAACCTCTTCCACTTTCCGTTTGGAGGTGATGGGGATACCAAGATCCTCTACCATGTTTAAAAGTCCAAACTTACCAAGATCCTTCTACCGTGCCGGATAGCTCCACACCCGCGCGGCGCTCGCTAACAGGCGGCGGGACACCAAACAACGCGGCGAGCGCGAACCATAATAGCAACCATAATTCGGCCAACGAGGACGACTACATCCTGGAGACACTGAAAACCGCGACAGTTGCGCACGAATTTAGCCGAACAGCCATGTCGGTGGAGGGAGTGCTGCTGAAGTTGTTGGCGGAATTGCATCGGGGGCCCAACGGAGCGCAGGAACCGATCCGGGAGGAGACGTGAGTTTCGGGGTCAAGGAGAGGACCCCCGAATAATTTAGGGTTTCTGAAATCCGAACTCCAAAGGTCGATCGCGATTTTTAGGAAGTTTAGGACGAGATCGGGTGGGAGAAGGAGGGAAATGTTTTAAAATTTAGGGTTTATGCCCCTGAATGCTTAAGGCCAAGTGCAATAACCTCGCCGGCCATGCCGATGAAGTCCCTGCTCCCCGCCACTTCCAATCACCACCACAACAGCCACCAACACCCGCAGAACAGCAACAACTGCATCATTGAGGAGTGCGAGGAGAAGCCGGTATGCACATGCTGAACCACCCCTATGGTTCAGGTTGCATAAATCTCTCCTGAATTGCCTTGCAATACCTTTCAATACGGGACAAGGATTTTGTTCACAAGAATCCCCATCCCTGGGCCATTCAGGACTCGCCTTCACCCCTCTCCCGTCCGCTGTCCCCCTCGGTCTCCGCCTCGCCATCTCCAGCTGTTCCTGCTCCTGCTCCGCCAGCTCCTCCGCCACTGTCCCCTTCGCCCTCCTCCTCCTCCCTGCTCTGTGTGGGTCCACCGAGTTTGGCCCACCGTCCGGCCACCCCGCACTCCTTCTCCGGACCCACTCCACTCTCGGCTGCCGCCTCCGGCCGCACTCTGACGCCTCCGACTGAAAAGGTGAAGAGTTCTTACAATATTCGCAATTACCTTTATACAGGGGAAACCATTTAAAAGTTGGATTATTTCACTCATTTGGACTTACTTATGGCTTTTGCTTCTGTAATTTTGTGCCTGTAAATTTTTTGTATTCATAAGGTGGCGAGCGCCGCGGGTCAGCACCAGCAGCTGCTGAACCGCCAGCCAACTGCGGTCAGCTTGCCCAGTGCCGGACGACAGCTGGCCGTGCCCGGAACATCCACCGGATGCGGCACCCAAGCGCAACATCACGCGGATGGACAACATCAACAAGCACAAGCAGTTCAGGCAGCAAAGACACCGGCACTGAGCCAATTGGTTATTTTTTGTTCTTGACCCTATCCTTTAGTCTTGAGGATCTTGTTGATCCTAGCTTGATCCGTACAGGCTCAGTTTCCTAGCTTGATCCGTACAGGATCAGTTTCCTTAATTTTCGCCGTTGCTCTTTCTCCAAGGTCTCTCGCGCGCCCTCCTCCCCGCCCTGCTCCATGAGTGCCGCGGTTGCGCGCGTCTACAACACCCTGCTGTGCATCAGCAATTTGGAGACCCATTTGTGCAAGTTCTCGCTGGTCCTTGACTCCATGTTGTTACTCAGACTGTTACTGCACAAGTTATCTTGGTATGGAACATTGGTCAGATCCATTTTGAAACTGAAAAAGATCCGTTTTGAAGGGAACTGAGTCTGGTGGCCAAGAAGCGCACAATTGGCTCTTTGGCCGCGTCCACCGGATTCCCTGCCATTGGTGCCAATCCATCGGGTTCCGGCGCACCAGCGGCGGCGGCAACCAGTTCGGCGGTTGCGGACTCGCGCAGAGCCCACTCCAGCTGTTCCCTGGGCAGTTCCTTTAAGTGAGTTTAAGCTACAACGATGTCCATGATCTGACTTATGAGATAGAATTTCCATCATTGTACTCCTTGATCTGAACAGATCATCTTATTTTAAATTTTCTTCTGGCCTGATCAATGAATTTTGGAGTTAAAGATTGAGCTTTTGACAAAATCTTGGACAACCAAAAAAATTGGCCATGGTGATTCAAAGACTTTTTTGATTTAGCAGAAGGGAGGAGCACAACAGTTCCAAGAACACCAAGAACAAGCACTTCCTGCGCGTCGACCACGGGGGTTCGTCCCGTCTGTCCAAACGGGTGCACATCCGCCGGTCCAGGCAAGTTGATGATCACTCTTACAAGTTAGAACTGCTTGAACTTGTCGCATTTTCACTTTTGCAGTTCCGTGGAGATACCGCGTCCCAAGCGTTTCAGCAGTGGCGCCAAAGAGTTGCGCAAGGAGCGGAATCGGAAGAGGTACTGTAACCACTTTGAGGCTACGGTTGTCGCCCCTTTTGGGAGACCTTCCACTAGATTAAGTGGGAAACCCGAAAATTCCGTTCCTGAACAACCCCGGAACGGATTCCTAAAGCCCAGGGGAAAGATAGCCCAATAAATTCCCGATCGACCAACACAATTTCGAATTCTTCCTTCGGGGAATAAACAACACAAGATTGAAATGGTGAATGGGGGGGATCCTCATCACAGGAATACATTCATCTTTTATACGGCCGATCTCTCATAGCATTCCATCCTCTCATCGCATTCCATTCCAAATTCGTCCTCGCTCGACACCGCCGATCCCTCTGATTCATCCCGGCGGTGACACTCCCCGCGCGCCGCTCACATCCCGCGCCCATTTTGACACAGTTGCTGGGCGACCACGAACCAATAGTCGATCGCACGGAGGAGCAGTGCCAACAGCGGCTCGGTTGGCGCCAACAGGGCTGAGAGGCCATGCAAATGAGCCGACTCCTGTGCCAATCTTCGGAGGACCTCCGCCCGGGACTCTTGCGGCAGGTCAACAGCAACAGGGCAGCGGGGCGGAAGCGGGATGGCAAAAGAGGACACCAGTGGCGATTCTGGAAAAGGTGGCGGTTGCTCCGCCTCCCCTCCACCTGCTCCACGACGGCGGGCCGTCAACAGTCGACGCTGAGGCCGGAGCGGCGGATGGACCTCCTGACCACCCGCCTGCGGCACAACTTGCAACTCCCCTTGTTGTTGCGGCGGCGGAGGCGGGGCCGAAAACGGTTGCGGAAGCTGTCGCTGGGCCTGTTGCATATCTTGCGGTTGCGGAGGCGACTGCGGGGCTTGTTGCGGAAGCGACGGTTGAGCTGGTTGCGGTTGTTGCAGTTGCGACTGTGGTTGCGGAGGTTGCGGAGGCGACTGCTGGGCTTGTTGAGGTTGTGGGGGTTGAGTCAAGCGAACGGTTGGCGTCACAGCAACGGCCGGAGGTGGCATTGGTTGAGGAGGGGGACATTGATCACGGGCCGGAGTCGGGCGGGCTCTTGGCGGCTCAGGGCATTGCTCGGTGGCACCTTGGGCCCGGGCCATTGCGTTGAGTGCTGCCATTAAGTCTTGAGGGGAGAAACCAAGACCCAAAACGCTCTCCACGACCGCCCGATCATTCCGCTCCGATGTTCCGGAAGATCCAACACCCTCGCTAGAGGGTCCAGCCAATCCAAAATTCGCCTCCGTTGATCCAGCACTTTGATTTCCGCCCGTGGGCTCAGCTTTCGGCATCCATGCCCCCGGTGTCCCCGGATTCCCTGGTCCTTGCCCCGGACTTGCAAACACACCACCTAGAAGGGCCAGCACCAGAACGAGGCGAAACTGAAGGGTGAGGGGTCCCTTTCCCCGGAAGGAAAATGTCCCAGAGGGTCCCCTCATTTCCACCTCCGCTTCCTTCACTTCCAGTTCTCCTCCTATCTCCAAATCCATCTTATCCTCCGGTGTCTCAAATCCCTCCTCTTCCTTCGCTGCCCATTCCCAAAACTCCCCAAAGGATTCATAGACATCACAAAAATCCTTAATAACAATCCCACCAAACGGGTAGAACCTCCCATTTGCTGCGGTAACTACAGGTCCAATTCTTAGTCCTAACACAGGGGGACGACGGACCTGTAACACCTGCAATGCAAATTCCCGGTGCGACACCCCCATAGGTCTCCGGCAACCCCAAGGGGCATCGGCCCAGACCCGGAAAGGGCCCTGGAGGAAATTAACACACCCCTCCATCTCATACCACAAACTAGCCCCTTGGCTTACCAACAGCCTTACCGCCGAGTTCAAGCGGCCGCACCCCCCGTTAAACAATTGCCATGAGAGCTCCCCCGGCCCGAAGAAATCGCGGGCAAAGTCGACAAAGCGCATATCCATTCGCCAAGACAGCAGAACGATTTTATTCTGAAATAAAGCAAATTTAAAAATAGATGGGGAAAATTTAAAAGTGAATGATTGAAAGTGAAAATCCTTCCTCACAATAAGCCTTATNATGACCCAAAAAATGGCCCGATCAAAAATCCCCAATCGATCTGTCGAATATCATCCAATTTCAATCCAAATATTCCATTTTTACCAATACCATGTCCTCCCAATCTTCCCTTCGAATTTCTCTCCCAAAAATCTCGTTCATTCACGGGTACATAATCCAAACCACCTTTAAGGGTAAAGTTTGATGTCCCCCCGGGACATTTGACCTTGCAAACCATATCAACATTTGCACTTCTGAATGGCAAAATTTCTTGTTGTTTATGCCCTTCAACAGAACATTTCATCAAAAATACCAACCCATCCGGACATATCACTTCCGCCACAGCATGGCCGAAGTTTGTATGACATGCATACTCTACCTCTCCCCCCCTTTCACACTCATAACACCCTTTAATCTCTTTCACCAGTTTTGCTCTACACATCGATCCCTCTATTTCTGCAACAATGCTAAAATTTTCCATTCTCACCAATAAACTTATCGGGCTATATTCGGTTTCACTCATTATTTCCCCATTCTCAGTTCTCAAATTCATCCTATCCGTTGTAAACGGTAATTTCTGTCCTGCCTTTTCAAAAATCACGTCCTCACAATCACATTGTACCAACCCATCTGCTCCTTCAGTTCGGTTCAGCCAACATTCCCTACATGCTCCACTGCCCAATTTACAATCAAACTTCACTGCCTTTCCAAAATCTGCACATAACAATTCACTCTTCACACCCTTGCCAATAAAAATAATTTCCTCCCCCGAAACAACAAAATATTCATCAAAAATAGGTGCTATGGGAGGGGTGACCCCTTCCAAAGTAAAATCCATTCCCTGCCAACTATCCGTAAACCCCGGGTACAAAGTTAAAGCCGTACTCTCCGGTGCATTTCCCCCTTCCAAAGTCGCATTCAAAATCAATTCATAGTCCCATCCTGTACATTTCACCTCTTTCCAAACCTTTTCCGATGCTGGATCTGCTATTACTCTATAGAAAAAACATTCTTCTTGCCCAAAAGAGGGTAAAGCACATTCATAACCCCAAACCGCCTCTCCATTTATACAGGAGGTAAAACCTGGTTTTCCCCACAAATCCCTAAACTCCTCCAATTCTTCACTTTTCCTTAAATTCGTGCATCTTCCCTTTGTGCACGAGCCCATCATCGGGCACCTTCTCATTGATTCTACTCTGATTTTATATGACCGGTGCCACCCTACCACCTCTTGACCACATCTCAACCCCAAATAATCCATACTCAAGGTCAAAGCCCTGATCGTCTTCCCCTCAGCATTTTTCAATGCTAATGATACTTCCTGTCCAGCAGGCAAGATTGCCATTCTTGCCGTCCCCCTGATCCTACAAATAGTCCCATTTGTTTCCTTCACACAATCTTCTGAATGTCCTTGTACCACCGCCACCTCTGTACCCGCATTGGTCATCCCCAAAATCCCTACCAAAATCATAATGGTCATCAATCCTGTTCGGCTTAATCGATCCAGTCGCCGATTTCTCCTTTTTTGTTTAGTTCTTTCCCTATTACTTTCCATTTCTCCCAATAATCCCATTTCTAACTCCTCATTTTTGTTCCCCTTATCATCCCTTTTGCATTTTCCACAAAGCCATCGACAAATTCGAATCGGTGCCAAAACAAACCCCAAAAAACAGTTAAACAAATCCCGTATAGACAAAATACAGAAGGTAACAATTTTAATCCCGACCAAAAATCCAATTCCCATCATGCCAAAGGCAAATTGTCCCCACCATGTCCAACATTCTCTATTCAAAATCTTATCCCACTTCATCCATTCTTCACCTCCGCATATATCAATGGGAGGACAAAGAATTTTACTCTGATATTTCTTCCCTCTCTTTGACCAATGGCTAACCCTACATTCATGGTCAACTAGCAAGTGATCCTGTGGCAAATGATATGTGAATAATCCCGAATTTTGGTATGCAAAACATTTCCCTGAACAACATATTTCCACTCTATCCATTCTTTTCGGTGTCTTTATTCTGATCCCTTTAGAAGTACAATTAAAATCACAGTCTTTACATCCTTTTTGCACCATTAGATTTCCTTCTTTAACCTTCGATTCACAATTTCCCACCCAAAAACCTAGTATACAAAAGATGACCAAACCAAGCTGGCTAATTAGCATATTTCCCATCCTTCTCTTCGCTCTTGTCATCATCGGGTGATGATTTACACCTTTTCCTTCCCTCTCCTCTCTCCTTTCCTTGTCCTCCTCCTTCTCTTCCTTTCTTATTTCCTGTTGTCCTATCCCCTCCACTTCCAATGGATAAATTTTATTCACTGGTCGCTCAATTACTCTCCCCGTTGCCATTCTGATCTTGACACTCCTTATTGGACCCGGGATACCGTTCAGTTTCACAATTCTTCCCAATGGCCAAATATTTCTCGGCTGCAATTCTTCTTCTACTATGACCATCTCCCCCATCTTAGGTTCTCGAAATATTTGTGACTTTGGTCCTTTATGCTGCCATTGCATCCTATGGCGCAAGACCAACAAATATTCTTGCATCCATCTTTTCCAGAAAAAATCCAAAACTTTATTGGTTCTTCTCCATCTTTCTCTTAATTGATCCTCCAATCTCTTTGGACCCAACTTAAATTCCTCATCCCCTTCTTCATCTTCTCCATCTTCGATAAATATACCTAATTCAGCCCCCGGACTAATAAAGTCAATTGGCCTAAGTGCTCTAATCCCCTCAGGTTCGCCTGAAACATATGTCAAAGGGCGCGAGTTGATCATCGATTCGATTTCCGCAGCTACTGTCTGCAATTCATTCGGAGTCAACACAATTCTCCCAAGAGCAGAACGAAATGCATCCTTACAAACTTTCACTAATCTTTCAGAACATCCATTTTCCCAAGGGGCTAGGGCCGGAATAAACTTCCACCCTATTTTACCTTCCATCAAATATTCATCCAATTCCTTCTGTCCTTTCCCCCCGTTAGTTGTGTCATACGATCCTGACACTTTGGCAGAAAGCTTAAATGTTTGAGCATTATCTGAAATAATACATTTTGGTTTCCCCCTTCGGCTCGCAAATCTCCTTAGTACTTGCAAAAAGGAATCCGCTGTTAAGTCATAAACCGGTTCCAAATAAACACCCCTTGTACTCAAACAAGTAAACAAAGCAATCCAATACTTTTGTCCTTTGCCCATCTCTCCTCCTTTCGCAATTGATGGTCCAAAATAATCGATAGAAATATATTCAAATGGTCGTGATCTTCTCACCCTCGACTCCGGTAAAGGAGGCATAGGAGGTAGAGAAAAGGCTGGACCATGATTCCTTTGGCAAATAATACATCCTCTTAATACCTTTTTCACCAAATTTCGCATTCCCGGTGCCCAAAATTCCAAGAAAAATTTATTCAAAGTGGAATCTACCCGTTCATGCATCACATTTTTATGTGATTTCCAAATCAAAATTTCCAAAATCGGTGAACCTTTCTGAAAGATGATAGGTGATGAAAATGCCTCAGGCATGGCCCCTTTTCCGACTCTAGAACATAATCTGACCACTCCATTTTCATCTTTCTTCACTCGAATCTGACAATTCTTTGCCAAATATTCATCCAACCCAATTTGTCCCTGTTTCCATAAAAAATTTTCAGCAATTCTATAACCCTCTGCCCCGTCCTTTACTAAAATATTTTTGATTTCCACCGATCTTGGCTCTTTCCCTATTCTTGCCATCCATTTCTTTAATATAACCAAAAAATTGGCCGTAACTCGTACTAGTTTTCCCCATTCACTTTTCCGATATTGTTCAAAATCAATCAAACTTTTCTTTGTTTCTAACACTCTTACAGTATCTACTACTTTTCCCGTTCCCTTTTCCTCCTCTTCTTCCTCTTCTTTCCTATTTATCACAAAATTAATATCATTTGGCCAGCTTTCCCTTGGTTCCTTTAACCAATTCGGTCCAGACCACCAGAGAGGATGATATTTTAAATCATTTATAGTACATCCTCTACTTGCTACATCCGCTGGATTATCTCCCGTTGGTATATATCGACACTCCACATTTATCCTTTCCCTTATCTCTTTAATTCTATTCCCTACAAACCTAGGTTCCGATATTCCGGATTTAATCCATCCCAAAACCGGTTTTGAATCGCACCATAAAAACTTCTCATCAATTTTTATCCCTATTTCCTCTTCTACAAACTTCATTGCTCTCGCCCCAATCAATGCTCCCAGTAGTTCCATCCTAGGTATTGTGATAATTTGCTTACGGGGTCTTAACCTACTTCGAGCATATAAAATATTAACCATCACTCCGTCACCTTCCACTCTCAAGTATGTACATGTTGCGTATGCATCTTTCGATGCATCAACAAACACATGCAGTTGTACATTCTTTACATTGTCAAATATCACCCGCCTTTGGCATCCTATCACAACCCCTTTCCATCTATTAGTCAAATTTTTCCACCATTCCTGTTCCTCATCACTTAACCCTTCATCCCACTTTCTTCCACCTTCCCAAAGTTTTTGGAAAAATAATTTTGCCGGAAGAAGCGCGGGGGCCACCCATCCGCATGGATCAAACACGGAATTCAAATCCTTTAATACCTTTCTCCGAGTTATTCTTTCATCCCTTACCTCTGGAAAATCAATATACAATCCATCCTTGGTCATGTTCCATTTAACCCCCAAAATTTTCGGTCTTTCCTTCTCTAACCGATCCTCTACCGGAATTTTCTCATTGACCCACCCGGAATTCGAAATAAACTCCCTCAAGTTCATTCTGGCATTATCAAACAATTTTTTCAATAATACATATTTTTCTAATGCTTCCTTTTCATTAGCGCAACCCACAAATACATTATCCACGAACAAATTTTTGCTCACTTCATCGGCTAAATCCGTCCCCTCATTTTTTAAATGTAGTCTGACCGCTGCCCCTAACAAGAATGGTGATGAGATAATACCAAAAGGTACTCGTTTGAACCTCAATACTAACAAATTTTCTCTGATAATCGGTTTTTTCACATCCCTTACCCACAAAAACTTCACATAATTTCTATCCGTAGATTCAAGTTCTAAGGTCCAAAAAGCACGTTGTATGTCAGCCCATAACACTATTTTAGGAACTCTCGATCTCATCAGCATTCCAGGGACTTGAGGCATTTCTATTGGTCCCCTAAACAACATTTCATTCAAACTTTTTCCCCCTCTCGTTTTTGCATTCCCTTCATATACTACCCTTGGCTTCTTACCCGGAACAAAAACACAATGATGAGGCAAAAAATGCTCATCATATCCTTTTATTTCCGACTCTTCCACAATTCCTTCCCTAATATTTTCCTTAAAAATCGAATCCAACACATCCAATTGCTCCGAAGTAGTAGCTAACCTTTGCATTAGCCCTACCAATCTTTTGTATGCTAATGCAAAATTGGTTGGCAATTCCTCTTTTGGTCTCTTCCAAGGCCATTTTACCACATATCTTCCATTGTTCCTATATACTGAATCATCAAACAATTTCTGAGCAATCTCATCATCCTTCTCAGTCGGATTGTCCCACACCCCAATAGTTTCAAGCCCCCACATTTTCATTGATTCCTCCTCCTCCGGTTCATCCACCATAACAGTAAAAACATCCAATGGAATATGTCCGTTATGCCCCATTGTTTGACCACAAACAATTGGACCAACGGAAGTCTGAACCCTATACATATTTCCTGAAATTGGTAAAACATTCTTAAAAAATTTCCAAAATTCTCCCATTCCTATTAAGATATCAGGCTTTTCTTCCAATATTTCAGTTTTTCCCGAACTCATATTCACTCTTTTTATCTTTCCTGTCATATAATCTATTCTGCTCAAAATTATTTCCTCCGTACCCCCATCACATAAACTCAAATTCACCAAATATTTAGGAGATTTTATTCGCACCGGTGACTTCTGCCTCAAGGGCAGGAGATCCAAATCCCCTTCTCCTATTTTTGGTGGGCTCAATTTCCGCAAAAATTCATCGGAAATGAATGATACTTGAGACCCACAATCGAAAAAGATCAATGCCGAAGCACATCTTTTTCCGTCCCTGCCCGCAAAAACATTCACTCTTGTCGACATTAACAACACCTCTTCTTCCTCCTCTTCTCTTAATGCTGCGGCCATTACCATATTGCACCCCCTGGCATTTGCTTGCCTGGTAAAATTCCCTCTCGGCGTGCTGCCCAATCTTTCAGTATTTCCTCCTGATCTCTGAATAATACGATTGCTACTTCTTGTGCATAAAGCCTTATGGTGCTCTCCCCCACAATTCATACAGTTCCGTCCTCTGCATTCCCCTTTTTCATGTCCCTTCCTGAGACATTTCATACATCTCATTTGTTCCGTAACAATCCGCATCCGATCTTCCCTTCCTTTGACCTTATCACAATCCGATGCCCAATGTATATCCCCACACATAAAACATTTTGGCGCCCCAAATTCTTGCCCTAAGTTATTATTATACCGTACACCACGTGCTTGAACCGCGAATGCTCTGTACCCCTCAACCCCTCTATTTGCAATGGGTTTACTGCCAAAATTTGGTCTATCCCCTTGTGATGACCTAAAATTATTTTTCTGAAAATTCTTCTGGCCCGGAACATTTCGCTGAAAATTGTTTGGAAACATTCTGTTTTGTCCAGTTCCCCCAGAATTTATACCAGAATTCATAGTCCTAGTACATCTTAATGCTTCTTCCCTTAAGGATATTACTTCGTCCAATCCATGCCTCCACATTTCTAAACTCCAAACTACTCCACTTTCCTTTTCCTTTGTTAAAACTTCCAGAACAATTGCCCTAGGGAACTTATGTTTTACCGTCATTAACACAAGTTCACCATCACCCTGTGGCATATTAAGATTTTCTAATTGCCTGCAAATCCTTTCCAATTCTTCCAAACAATATCTCATAGAACCTACCGATTCATTTGCTATTGGTAGATTCAACAATTGGCTTTGCAAGGATTCCCTTATTACTTTATCATCTCCAAATTGTCGTTTCAATGTATCAACTATAATAGCATAATTTTCTCCTGTAGGGAGGAAGCCTTTCACCGCTCTTGATGCCTTCCCTCTTAGGCTCATCATCAAATAAGAACATTTTTGTACCGTCGGTATGGCCCTATCCCCTGCATTCGCCGAAAAACTCTGCCAAAAGGTCGGCCATGCAAGCGGATCCCCGTCAAAAATTGGCCAAGGCGTCCGCGGGTACTGTACTGGCACTCTATCTATCTGATCCCCACCCACATTAACAACAGGTTCACCCCTTTGTTGAACTTCTCTAACTACATTGGCATTATCTCCTTCTTCCCTTTGATTTCCAATTCTTTGGTTCCCCAATTCCACCGAACCATCATCACCAGAAGTTGGAGCCGAATTTTTATCCTCCTCATTTGCTTTAATAATATCGATCTCGTTCAATATATCCCGGCCCAAATCAACCCATTCCATAAAATGTCTTCCGTGTTGTTGAAATTGCATATAAATCGCGTCCTCGTCTTGTCTTAATTGTCCTGGGGGCAACCCTACTAAATACAATCTCCATCTCTCATTTCTATCTTCAATCAAATCCATAATTCTTCTGATGTGCACAGCTAATACTCGCAGTCTATCCATTCCTTCGTCTGAACGCTCCTGGGCCTCAACGATCGGCCTTGCTTCTTCTAGGCGATTTCTAAGTCTATCTATTGCGGGACCAATAACCATTCTAATTGGCCCCGACATCCCGATTTTCACAAATTCACTAACTTGAAATTATACCCTTTGCGTTATACTCCTTTTAACGCTCTTTTTCTACAACCCGGTCGGCCAAATCCAACGGCCGTTGCACCAAATGTCGCCCCTTTTGGGAGACCTTCCACTAGATTAAGTGGGAAACCCGAAAATTCCGTTCCTGAACAACCCCGGAACGGATTCCTAAAGCCCAGGGGAAAGATAGCCCAATAAATTCCCGATCGACCAACACAATTTCGAATTCTTCCTTCGGGGAATAAACAACACAAGATTGAAATGGTGAATGGGGGGGATCCTCATCACAGGAATACATTCATCTTTTATACGGCCGATCTCTCATAGCATTCCATCCTCTCATCGCATTCCATTCCAAATTCGTCCTCGCTCGACACCGCCGATCCCTCTGATTCATCCCGGCGGTGACAACGGTATCGTTTTTTGTGTAGTTTAATGGGATGGAGCTAAAATGCTGTTGGATATAAATAGATTCTGACTTGTGATTGAGCCATAGTTGATAATTTGGAGATAGCGTATGGAGAGCTTGTTAGATACTGTAACCATGCATGAGAGTTAGTTGTGTATATGTATACTGTAACACTTTGGCTGCCAATCGGCGAATATGTATTTGAGCACCGTGTCCATAAGGATTTTATTTTCTGTATATGAATTTGAAATTACTGTAAACTGTGGGATTACTATATCCCTGATTTTGATCGATACAATATCCTTTATAGATTGGGCACTGACACCAGCAGTGGCTCGTCCAAGTCCAAGAAGACCAACTCTTCCTCCACCTCCAGCGTCCAAAAACATTTGCCCAAGTACATCACCAACTTGTTCCGGGGCCGCATGGGCACCGGTGAGTGGTCACAAATAGCTTGAATCGAAAAAGTGATCAATGCTCAGCTGGATCACACCCCCTCATCTCTTCCCCTGATCAGATCCCTGCAAACGACACGCCCGGGGCAGTCGGGACTCCAGCCCGGAGAGCCATGCGAGCAGCTCGGAGGCGGTATTGGAGTTCACCAAAAAGCTGCAGAACATTCCGCCCACCCGACGCGAGACAATGCGCATGGCGTACAGGCAGGCCGGACAGCAGGACAGCGCGGTAAGGCGGAGGGAGGGCTGACAAGGGCGGTTGTTACAATATTTCGAATTTGCTCAATTTTTCCGCAGGGCACTGTCGGTACCGCGGGCACTGCCGGAAGTGGTGGCGATCGCGCTCGGTCGATGGGCTACAGTCACCTGCCCGAGCTGGAGGTGAACTCGGCATCACCGCCGCGTTCACCGCTTGTCAGCGCCGCGTTGGTCGCCGCCGCGGTGACCGTCGAGGGCGGCGCATCCATCGGCGTCGGCTCCGGGGGCGCCAACTCGCTGGACATGCGCCGTCCGTCCAGCCCTCCGGTGCTGCCCGGCTTGCCGCTCATCGAGATCCGTCGTCCTTCCGCGCTCTCGCAGGTACTCGCTGATCAGTACTTCTGATCAATTCCAACCCTGATCACCCTCTCTTTGCCGTTTTGGGTTCAGTTCGAATTCGGTTACTTTGTCAACTCGCCGGAGCTGGTGTCGGGCAGTCGCGGCGGTAGCGGCGCCGGAAGCACCACCGACGACTGCGCGCCATTGCTGTTGAGCGGTGGCAGTACGGTGCAGATCTGCTCGCGCAAGTCCTCCGATGGTGCGTTACCCCGGTTATGACGCCTGCGTTAACATTGACTAACTACGTATTTTCTGCGTCTGATGCATGCGTTAACCCTGCCCCAATGCGTCAATTTGACTCGGTTACCCCAATTTCTCGAATCCCAGCAGAGTCCTCCGTGTGCGGGTGGAGTTCGCGCGCCAGCTCGCGCATGTCCCAACGCTCCTCCTCGGGCGGTCTGCGTCTGTCCACCTTCTCCGCCGGCACTTCCATCGCCTCCGACAACTCCGGGCCCTTCATCTTCAGTTTCGTGCTCCGCAAGCGTGCCTCCACCATCGGCACGCGCATTCCGTTGCCAAAGCGCGCAATCTCACGCTCCAGCGGGGACAGCCTCAGGGTGCCGGACAGAGAGGTGGGATCCGGATGGATGTCGGATCATATAATAGAGTACTGAAATATAGTAAGGTGCAGAATCGCGAGATAGGGTGTCAATGCCATAATTTAGCAAAAATGGTTTTTAGACCAATTCTAATGGATTTCAGGGAGTTTAGATAAGGTGGTCAGATTTAGACTCCTAGTGGGATTAGGCATGAACAGGCATGATGGATTCTAATTGTCAGATCCGCTATAGGGTTTTGGATCGGAAGCAGAGTATCGAATCGTTATATATGGTGACAGCGCCTGATTGACATGGACAAAAGGCACTTACCAATTTTAAGATGACGAATCGATAGGTAGAATGCCTGACAGGATAGTCGAGACCCGCATCGAAGATCATTCATGTTCATATTTACATATTTATTTTTTGGATGGATTCAGAGTCCGCTGCAGCTGTTGTGCGGGATCGAGATGAGTCCGGACTTCCAATGCGTGCGACAACTGTTGCTGAACCTGTTGTGCATGTACAGCAACAAGAACAGCAACTTCGTGAACACCCTGCGCACCTGCTCGGATGTGTTGCGCCAGGTGCTGAACACACCCCAGCATCCGACCGTCAAGAATTGGTCAGATTTTCAACAAGTTGAAGCTGTACAAGGACCAAAAAACCATTGATGGGTTGAAGGTGCGCGGACATCCTGAACGTGATCAATGGCC
This sequence comes from Rotylenchulus reniformis, assembly GCA_001026735.1. Lineage (NCBI taxonomy): Eukaryota > Metazoa > Nematoda > Chromadorea > Rhabditida > Hoplolaimidae > Rotylenchulus > Rotylenchulus reniformis. The sequence goes on along the minus strand of LDKF01000126.1, from coordinate 21,171 downwards.
AACTGGAGACGGACGAGGAGAGCAAGCTGGAGAGCGAGGAGCGCAGCAATGACGAGTACCTGGATGTGAGCGGGGACGGTCGTACTGATAAGAGCTTGCCGAATTTCCGAACCAGAACTTATCGAACCTGGACATGGGCCAATCATTTGATCTTTTAACTATTGGAACTGACTTGGATCCCTTACCCAAATCTGGAACTCTTTGATGATGTCGAATTCGAACTCGAATTCCTTAGTTAGACCTGAAATTGTTGGACTTGAACCCTGTATCAACCGAAATTGCATATTGGACCGGAGTTAACTTTGATATTGAAACCCTTACAATAAACAATTAAGCTGGATAAGGACCCAAAACTGACTTTACCCCACATGATCCCTAACTTTTAGGAACTCGACTTTTCCTGCCCCTAGATTTTTTTGGTCCTTTTCAGCTCCAGGACCAGGTGATCTCGGGCTCACTGCCCTGCCCCAAGGAGGAGGCCGCTCTGCTGGCCGCGGTTCAGCTGTGCGTGGAGGAGAATTGGCCCAACAACAAGCGGACCCAAACCATCAGAAGGCATTTGCTGAAGGGCCAATTCGGCCGGATCCGGGACCTGGCCCAGAAGATCATGGTGACCCCGTGGGAGGTGGACCAGAGTTTGTACTGCACGCCGCCCCGGGCACTCAGCGACTCGGCCGCCACCAACCGAAAGGTGCCAACTCACCCGGCTCAGAATCATGGCTTATGGTCCATAAATCTCATAATTTTGGTCCGCAAATCCTTCACAGGATTTTCCGGGGATTTCTAATTCCAAATTTTAATTATTTCCCCAATTTAAGCTTTCCACCAATGCGCACCACAAGTGCAGTCAAGCGGGCGGTGCAATCACGGGTGCAGCAAACAGCACGGCGGAAGACCAAGGCGGTCAGCCGCGCCGACACTGTTCCCTCACCTTCCTGACCAGCTGCATGTATAACTTACATTAGCCCCTAAACTGCCCCTGGAAATTTCGATTCTCATGGGTTTCGGGTCTATTATACACATTTTCTTATCAACCTAGACAATCCTTGCAAAAAATAGTTCAAGTTGATTACGATTTTTCTGTGCTATCCTCGTCCTCTCCCCCAATGATCACTTGGCCCCTTTGATCAGCTCCAGGTCCGAGCAGGACCCCATGCTGTCCTCCGAGGTGCAGGCCCAGTGTTTGCCGATGGATTTGCGCGGCGATCGGCGCACCGTCAAACTGATCAAAGCAAGAATTTGAAAAACACTTCTGATCAGACTAATCCATTATGTAGGAGAGAAAGCGCAAATTGTTCCACAGCCAATTGTACGAAAGTGAGCATGCCATGAAGCGATTGTACATTCAGGTGATGGTTACTGTACCCTATCAGCATGATATGGCACCGAATTTTGATCAAAATGTTCATTTAGACGGCCAAAAAGTTGCCCGCATATGGGTGCAAGGTGTTCCAGGTGAAGGAGCTCCTGCACGGGCACACACTGCGGAAGGTTTTGTTTTAGAATTATTTGATACCGGATCATGATTAGATTTTTACCCCTGATCAGCAACCATTCTCTGATCCTTAAAGGATCATGATCCCTTGCATTAGTTTAGTTTCGTCCTAGATCACGATCAGATCTGCTATCCATGGGATTCCTGATCACTGATGAGGCCTTGATTTGTCCCGGCCATTATCATCATACGTATACAGTATCATCGAGATCATTCCGGTTCTGATCACTGGTCGGGCCCCTATTCCTATGGATTTTAACCTTTTGCTTATCTCTCTGATCACTAATTGGCTCGGATATCCCTGATCACTTATCAATCTTTGATCCCCAAATACCTAATCGGGATCCTGATCATTGATCAGTCTTGCCACGCTCAGACTGTCCGTCTGCTGTGTCTGAGCAGCTCGGCCCTTTGTCTGCTGGACGGATGCTCCAAAATGGCGTTGCGGCGTCAGCACGCGGCGACGCTGCAACAATGGCGCGTCGGGGGCGGCGTGTCCAAGCACCAGCTGCTGCTGGAGTTCCGGGGGAGCAAATGGCAGCTGATCGGTGGGTAAACTGATCAAATGGGAAAAGAGAAGCTGATCGGGTTCAGACTTCAGATCCCTTAGTCAGCTTAAGGGCTTCTTTTTAAGGAGATAAACACATTTGAGTGGGTCCTCAGAATTCCGAAAATTGGATTCGGATAGATTCGAACAATCCGCTGAGATATTCTGATCACCGATCAGGATATTGTTGCCGATTGATCACCCATTGGGCCTGAATCGGACTTTGTCCACTTGTCGGTGATCAACCATTTTAAGGGAAATCTGCGGAATAACTTTCACTTTTTCCCTCTTCTGATGATGAGGGAAGGAAGGACTCATGCTAGAAGAAAGAAAGGTTAGCTCGTCTGCAAAAAGTGAAAACAGCGAATTTTTCCTCTTCCCTCCCCCCCCCCATTTTGCATTCCTTCGTCCTTTTGCTGAATCATCGCATTACCATACCCTTATCCTTGCCAATCACAATTCACCTTTGGAGTTTCCCCTCGGGCAGAGGACAAGAGTCTTGTTGGGCTGCTCGAGACCTGAAATTTCCGAGTCTTGATACTGACAAGTAAGATGGCGAGATCCAACAAGACTCTCCTTTACAGTTGGACTTATGGCTGTCATAGATGTCCTGGGACACTGACAAGAAGATGACAATTTTTAGCTGATTGGACTTAATAGGTAACAATCTCAATAGGTGTTGGATGATGAATGGCCAAACTTCTTGCCTTCTGGCCCTTTGTCCGGGATTCATGTTATGAACTCGGCCAAATGCTCAATTGAACTCTCCAACTTCAATCCTTTTACAGCACCCTCCTACAACATCCTCAAGTCCATCTCGATGACCTTGTGGGAGATCATGCAGGCCCGCAGTTCCCTGATGGTCTCCAACATCTTCAATCGTTCCGCCCGGCCCAGCCAATCCATGTTCCCGCCAAACTCTTCCGGAAACGGTGACTATCCCTTCCGTTCCTTTCCGCTTCATCCCTTCCATTCACTCGCTTCCATTTCATCCTTTCCGTTGTTTTCCTTCATCTCTTCCTTTGCTCTTTCAGGTGCCTCCTCCTCCCGCACCACCTCCATCTCCTCTTCCGCCTGCTCCTCCCTGCGCAACAGTGGCGGCGGCCTTCTGTGCTGCGCGGAACCGATCACGCTGTTCCGGCTGGAGCTGGAACGTCTCCAGTACATCCTGCACTTTCCGGAGGAGGTGGCATTCCAGGTGAGTGGTGATGATGTTCATTCCTTCCTCATGCCCTTCCGGACGGTTCTCTTTCCCTTCCGATACCCTTCAGCTTCCTACCTCCTGGTTCTTCAGACATTTTTTTACATCTTTTTGACCCTTTCTGGATTCGTTCCTTCCGCCGGACCCGTCATTTCCACCAGTTTCCGTCCATTTTCTTCCGCTTTTCCTGCTCCTCTTCCTCATTCCGCTTTTCCGTGCCCTTCAAGCAGTACTCTCCATTCTCTTCCCCTCCCCTTCCTTCAGTACTCTCCATTCTCTTCCCCTCCCCTTCCTTCAGTACTCTCCATTCTCTTCCCCTCCCCTTCCTTCAGCTCTCCGCCACCGAGTACCAGCTGTTCTACAGTATCTGCGCCTTGGACTTTGTGCGCTACGTGGGCTGCGACCTGGCCAGCATCCAGACCCCGGACAACCCGAGTCCGGTGAAGAACCTGGTGAAGCGGTTGTCCGAGGTGAGCTCCTGGATCACGCACGTGATCATCAGCCAGCCGACGCACGAGGAGCGCAAGGGTTGTCTGGCGGCCATCATGCGCATTGTGGACACTTGGTTAGAACATTGTACATTTGTACCATGGTACATGGCCACAAATCCACATCCATTCTGCTGAATGTTACTGTAGATCCCATACATCTGCTTACTGTCAGTACATACCGTATTTCTGTATTAAGGCCCCTCCCTGCAATTAATCCCCTCTTTGTAATAGACTCCCCTCTGAAAGGGATTGAAAATAAAAGCCCCGGGATCTTAATACAGGAAATACGGTTACTGTAACATGTAGTCTTTGCTCTTGATGATACCTCAAAAACATTTGAAGCGATTTAAAGATTTAAATATGGATTTCGGGCCGAAATTTCCAAGAAAAAAGAGGAAAATGCCGCTTCAGTTGGAACATCGGCAACTTCAACGCCTGCGTGGAGATCCTGATGGGGCTGAAGAGTCCCCGACTGCGTCCTTTTTGGCTGTCACTGAAGCAGGAGGAGCGGCAACGCTTTGACGAGTTCGCGGACATTCTGTTGCCGCCGCCCGCGCAACAGCCGCAACCCGGGGCGGCGGGCAACAGCAACAACAACCAGCAACAGCAGCAGATGGGCGCCATTGGGGGCACAACGGCCACAGCCGCGTGGTCCCCGCACCCGTTGTACATCGAGGTGATGAGAGGGTGGAGAAAGGGAGAGAGAGAGAGAGAGAGGGGAGAGAGAAGAGAGAGAGAGAGGGGAGAGAGAAGAGAGGGAGAGAGAGAGGGAGAGAGAGCAGTACCAAGATGGTACCAAGACAGTAGGACAAGATGGCATTAAAACGGTAATCTATGACGGCATTCACCCGGTCCCTTTTTCAGGCCATGCAGCGTGCCCTGCGGATGCCCCAGTGCCGAGTGATCCCCTTCTTCGGCACTTTCCTCTACGACCTGTACTCCATTGTCAACGATCTGCCGAACATTGTGGTCATCGGCCATGACGGGGACACCGACAAACTGAAGGTCCATAAATTGATTCTCATTCATCAGATGCACCTTAACGGTTTGGTGCCAAAGTCCCATAGGGTTACGGTACCGCCCTCCTGGTTTCAGGGATTTTTTACTTTCGGGTTACGGTATTGCTCTCATTGGTCAATTATATTGGATATCAATGGGTTACGGTATTACCTATTGTCCCTGTAGTTCCTGCACGACGTGAACGGGGACGACCACTTCTCGTCCAAGATGGGCGTCGGCGGGTTGTTGAACACGGACAAGCTGAAGTTGGTGTGCCTGATCCTGGACAACCTGGAGGTGTTCCACCGCCACCACCGCCAGCTGGGCCGTTACGTTCAGCCGGGGGACTGCGCGGCCACCGGGGGATTTGTGCACCCGCAGAACAACAACAACAACAACGACGGATCCCCGGGGACGACGAACAGCGGCGGAGGAGGAGGGGGAAGAGGAGGAGTAGGACAGCTGCAGAACAGCAACAGCATGCCCAATGTGGCGGCGGTGCTCAATGTGAATTTTGGGTGCCAATGGGCCAAATTTGCCCGCCAAAATCTCAATTTGAATCCAACGGACCCTTTCAGAATCCGCTGGCCCCCCTCAATGCTCCGATGCCTCAGCAGCAGCCGCAACAGTCTTCCGCGCCCGCTGTCCCAGGCCCAGACGCGCCGCCTCCCTCCCAGAAGTCGTCGGTCGCCCAACAACCGCCCCCAGAGGCCAAACTGTACGAACCGGTGCAGCCCATTGGCGGCTCCGCTCATGGCGTGACGCTGATCCCGCTGAACACCAGCACATTCGACTTGGACATGGTCGGAAATGGGGGGGGGGATGTTTCCTGTTGGACCTTCTGTATCATTTGCATCTTTCTTTCACCTCCCATCCCTAATTTTCCTTCTGATGGTCCCATCCAGTTCTAAAACTTTCCCGGCTTTTTCTTCATCCTGACACCAATGTTCAGATCCAACGTATCCAGCAAGGCACCACAGTTATCCACTATGATCCGGATTCCGGGCGGAGCGTGCTATGCCGGATCCGTCTGGACGCCAGCTGCGCCAACGTCAGCTGGCACCGGTAGATCCTTTGATCTTTCCTGGACTTTGATCTTTGATCCCTTTTCAGCATTTCATACGGAGGCCGTGACAGTCGCGAGAAGGACCTGATCGCGGTGGCAAAGGCAACGGCCAACCTGCAAGCGGTGGAAGCGGTCGCCGCCACACGGGCACAACCGTCGCTGAGCCCCCGACCGACCGGTGCAGGTACTGCTCGGACTCGTTGAAGCGGCTAACATCCAAATCCCAAGAACACTTTGATCTTTGATTTTTCCACACAATAGATCTGAAATCGCAAAGATTTGAGTCATAATTTAGCTTTGGTGACCTTGGACGAGGGCTTCCTGAACACGTCGTTTATCAAGGCCATCGAGGCGGTGGACTCCTATGAGCTGGACATCGAGGCCATCTACCGACGCCACAGTGTGGAGGAAATGAGCGTAAGTGACCAAGACGGATCAGGACCAGTTGGAGATGAATCAACCCTGAGGGACGGCCCCGAATTCAGGTGCCAGTGATGTGCTGGACCATCAACTTTGGCTGTGCCATCAACGACAACGAGTTCCTGTACTTCCTGGCCCCCCAACAGATTGCCCAATATTGGATGGGCCTGGAGAAAGTATGGAAGGATAGAGGCCAGGATTGATTGAATGGTCCCAAGCTTGGATTAAAGCCATAGGACCAAAATCCATGACCAATTTTTGGCCTTGATCTAAAGAACTTAACCAAAACCCTGATCAGGAAATGTCCAATAAGATATGGATGTTTTTTGCTTGGTCCTACCACATTCACAACAGATCACTCCTCCCTCCCGATTATCAGGTGGTCAGGCGCATCCAGGAGCAAATGCGCAACCCGGACCGGCGAGTGTTGTGGCTGAAAAAATTGTATCTGCAGTTATGGAGCGACCAGGAGCACCAGAGGGGTGGTGACGGAAGCAGCAGCTCCGGGGGCAGTAATGCCGGAGGGGGTAAGGGATAATTCGAACTTGGTTCGGTTGATCTCTAAACTTTGCAGGTCCCCCAGCGATTGCGACCGTTTTTGGCAACAACTCGCCGCAAATTGGCCAACTCGCCTCAGTCGCCGCCGCTTGCTCGCCTTCCTCTGCCCATCCGCCGCCCATCCTCTCAGTCGCCGACCTGCCCGGCTCGCCGCGTCGCTTGGGTCCGCGTCCGGTGGACGCACTGCAGGCATTTGGCGGGCGAGTGGAGAAATGGCGCAGTTTGGGAGTCAGTCAGAGCGGCGTGGGCGCCCCGCACTCACCCCACGGTCGCCCGGTGGACTCGTCGCCTTCCACGGAGGGCGGCGGCCGTTCCAAGAGTCGCCTGCGTCAGATGACCATCGCGGTGACGCGGCGAGTGAAGGGCAGCAGCAGTCGCGACTGCTCGCGCAGCACCAGTCCCGCGCCATTGTCGCCCATGGTAAGACCAGTGATCAATGATCGCTGATCTGATTTTCCCGTCCGGAAAAGGTCCGCCCGCCATCCATCAGGAGCCAGCTGAGCAGCCAAAGCGGTAAGTTGCGGATTCGAATGATCCAACTCCACTTGATTCGGGTCTTCCTTCTCCCTTCTAGGCCCTCCGGGACCAAACAGTCCCCTTCCGTACCTGTTGAAACCGCGCGGGGGCTTCGAGTCCGCCACAGGCACGGCACTGTCCGACGCGGGCGACCTGGACTCGCTGTACACGCCTCGCTCACGCACACCCACCTCCAGCTCCTACGGAGGCCGATCAGTGGGCGGCAGATCCATCAAGGTACTACTACTTGGATATTGACCCTTTTAGCACTGTTTTATGAGCATTTTGCCCTTTTCGACCCTAATGATCATTGATCACATTCAGTCCTGGCGCTCCCGGGGCGGCGAAACACCCAACTCGGGTTCCATCTCGTCCAGTGGGGGCGGTGGTCCGATGTCCGGCACACTGCTCAGCACTTCCGGCAAAGAATACCAGGAGCGGCCCATCGTATTCACGGTAATTTGTAGGGGATAAAACTGGTTTTTGTCTCCAACTCCGTAATTCATAATTCGCAATTAATTGTTTTGTTTATTACCATTTGAGGAGTTTGTGGAGCTGTTCCGCCTGTTCTCCACCCGGATGCGCCGGGACCTGAAGGACTTGTTCCAGGAGTTTGTGATCGCCGCCCATTCCAGCGCCAACTCGCATGTGCCGCCCAAACGGGCGACCAGCTCTGACTGCAAGTCGTCCTGCAGTCCGCGCGTGCAGTCCCGCCTGGAATCGGTGTGTCTAATAGTAAGGGAGACCGAGAAGGGATAGTGATCGAAGGGGTGATCTGGAAAGTATGATCCGCAGGGAACTGGTGATCAAACTGATCCTATCGATCTGAGAAATGATCGGAAGAATACTGATCTGAGGGCGAGGTTTGTCTATATCATAGGGACTTTGAAAGACAATAGTGCTCCGGGGAATGATCAGCGCAGAACTGATCGGAATGGCTGATCAACTGGGACGATCAGTCCCCTGATCTACCGAATTTTCGGAGCATGGTTTTAACTCACCTAATACAACAGAGTTGTTCAGATGAGCAGTTGTCCGCCGACCAACGAGTTCGTCCCCGACGACATTCTGACTCGGAACACGGCACTGCACCTGTGCCACCTCAACGACAAACAACAGAAGATCTACAACGCCCTGGCGTTGGCCAGCGTATGCTCCTCCGGACTCATGGACACATCGCGCAACTCGGTCTCCATTTTTTGTATCAATTTCTGCACATTTTGGGCCAATTTGGCCATTCTGCTCATTTTTAGTCCAATTTGGCCATTTCTGCTCCTTTTTGGGCCAATTTGGCCATTTCTGCTCATTTTGGGCCAATTCGGCCATTCCTGCTCATTTTGGCCAATTTGGCCATTTCTGCTCATTTGGGCCATTTCGATCTGCCCATTCCCTCCTTTTACTTCTCTTTTTCGCAGTTTCTGACTCCGGCAGCGCTCAAGCAGTTCATCTGCACCCAGCAGATGGAGTACGTGGACGAACAATACGCGCAGAAGCTGATCCAGGAGCACGAGCCGGACCCGGCCTACCGGGCCAAGCAGCTCATGTCCTTCGAGGGCTTTGTGCGCTTCCTATGCGACCCGACAAACTACGCATTTGTGCCAGAGCAGATTGAGCCGGACGAGGAGTACTTCCAGCAGCCGGCATGAAAATATTTGAAAATTGAAAAAACAGCAAATTTTGGCACATTAGGGTAGGGTACTGGATTTCTGAAAGGTCGAATGTGTCAAAGGGTTAAATTTGAACCCTATTATGGCATGAATAATGGTCCAATTCGTTGCCATTTCGATGCCAAATGAATTTCTCCCCCTGCTGTTCAGCTCAGCTACTACTACATCTGCTCCAGCCACAACACCTATCTGACCGGGCATCAGCTGAAGGGCGAGTCCTCCTCCGAGATGTACAGACAGGTCTGTTTCCCTTGGTTTCCTTGGCATTGATCCCTCACTTCTTGATCAGATAGTCTTCTCCCCTAATTCCCGGTCGTTTATCACCATATTACCGATTTTTTGGTCATTGATCTTTCATATCTCTGATCGTCGTTGATCCTTTCGATTTCTGATCGCTGATCTCATATTCCTATTCCTTGCCATTGCTCTTTACCCTTTGCTTTTATTAATGATTTACCCTCAAGAAGAACCAAAAATTCCATGGAATATTCCCAAGGATCCCTGGGTTTTAACCCCTTGCTCCACAGGTGTTGCTCACCGGCTGTCGCTGTGTGGAGTTGGACTGCTGGGACGGCGACGACGGGCTGCCGCTGATCTACCACGGGCACACCCTGACCACCAAAATCGGATTTCGCCAGGTTTGGGAATCCACAATCCTGTTCTGATCTTGATCAACTCGATCAGGTGGTGGACATCATCAAGAAGAGTGCCTTCCAGAGCAGCCAGTTCCCCGTCATCTTGTCCATTGAGAACCATTGCTCGCTGCAGCAGCAGGCCAAGATGGCCCAGATGTTCCGCACCGCGTTCGGCGACAAACTGGTCACCGCCTTCCTCTTCGACGCCGACTACAGCGACTCCGCCCGACTGCCGTCCCCGTGGCAGTTGCGCAACAAGATCATCATCAAGGTCAGTGATCGGATCAACTCTGATCTTTGATCCCTTAACTTTGATCAATCATCCTTGATCCATCCACTTTCTTTAGAATAAAAAGATGGTTGCGGAGCCTTCTGCCGGCATCTACACCACCCAAATTGGCTTGGACATGCACGGCGCCGGTGACCGTGCCGATCTGCTGTTTGTGTGCGGCGGCGGTGCCTCCGGAAGGATGTCCAGAGGCCGTATGATTGGCGAGTCGCGGAAGGGATCCTACGAGTCATCGACCATTGACGACGTGGACGAGGACGACGAGTTGGACCAGTACCTGGACGACGAGGAGGAGGAAGAGGATGCACGTACGGAGACGGACATGGACACGCGGACAGATGGTGAGTCGGGAGAATCCGGAACCGGAAGAGTCCGGGATCCATCCGGAAATAATCCCATACCCTCGCACCAATCTGTTCAAAACAGGTGACGCCAACTCGCCCCTGAAAATGCACATCCCGATCATCAAAACATCAATGTCCTCCTCCTCCAATCGACGGCTCAGCAAGGACTCCGTCAGCAGTTTTGTCAGCGGTGTAAGCAGCGATCATCACCGGGCCACTAGGTGATCCAGAGATTCTGATCAGGAAATATATGTTGGTTAGGAGTTTGATCAACTCGTTTATCAAAATCCAGATCTCTCACCCTCCATCTGATCACTGATCTGTTTCATTCCGATCAACCAAATCCCCCATCTTCCTAGGACAATGCCGCTAAGCCACGTCGCGGGCGCCATTGCCAGCATTGCCTCTCCGCCCGCCAGCCGGCGCATCATGGCCGGAGGCGTTGGCGGAGCCAGTGGAACGGAAGCGGAACAACGGAAGCGGATGATGATGATGCGCGGGGCGGAGGAAACGGCAATACCTTTGCCGAGGCTGGATCTCGGCTCAGGCGGCCCTGGCGACGAAGAGGCAGGTGGTACTGGCACTTCCGTCGCCGCCATCGGAGGAGGGTGAGCACATTCCGCTTCTTCCTATATATGCTCTTCCTCATTATCTTCCGCTGACTCTTACTTTTCCTCCTAATATCCTCTCTTCCGCGTCCCCTTCTCTTTTCCTATTCCGCTTTTTCCCCTTCGCATCATCCCATTCATCCGCATCCCTTTCCGCTTCTTGCGCATCCATTCATGATCTCCGCTTCTTCTTCTTCTCATATTTCTGTTTTTAGCATCCGCCGCTTTCCCCCACCGGGCCATCACTTTCCGGTGGGTCGTCGCGGCTCCACCTTCACCACAACCACCGCCGCCATCACCCGCGCCTCCCACAGTGGCCACCAGATCGCGCCGGAACTCTCCGATCTGGTCATCTACATGCAGGCAATCAACATTTCGGATTCCCCCTGATCAATCCCGATTGATGTCAGGCGGTGAAGTTCAAAGGCTTTGTGGTGACCACCGTGGAGGTGCCGCTGGGCGGAGGCGGCACTTTCAGCTCGCGGGACACGCCGGGCACCAGTGTGGCCGAGAGCGGGATCGCCAGCGGCGAGTTGCGGCCCTGTTCGAACAGGTTGATGAGCATACCAGGGACTCGGTTTGGGTGTTTTTTGTACGGAGTTTCAGAGCATTTTCTTGGGTTCCGGATTCTGGGATTTGTTGTTTGATATTTTGGACCTGGGATCCCAATTCCCAACCCTCCTTCACCTTTCCTTCCGATCCAGTTTTGCCGGCTCTCCCCGGATGCGTTCCCAGGCCCCGTCCATGCTCAGCTCCTACTCCGCCACAGTACCCTCCGCTTCCACCGGCACCCAAAGTGCCGTTCCGCAACCGCGCCGCCCCAAAAGCACAACCCAGATCGGAGCGTTGTCTTGCAGCTCCGGGTTGGAGTCGGCACGATGCTTGCAGGTCCGTGATCACAATGATCAGGGTCCTTAGGGCCATGGATTTTGACGTGAGACCATCCGATCATATTGATCCGGAACTTTGGTGATCATGACCAAATTTTTCTGTTTTCAGTTGGTAAGTGCCCAGCTCAGCTCGGGCTCCGACAAAAGCGGGGCGGCGGATCCGGAAACGCCGTTGGTGCCCGTGGCGACACAACCGCCGCCTTTGCCAATTCCCTCCGCACAATCGCAACCGAACCAGCTGAGTCCGCCCAGTGGCGCAACTACCGCACCACAACTTCAACCAGCACAACCACCGCAACTGAACGCCGCAACGGGCACTACCGCGAGCAACACCGCCGCAACCACCAACGGCACCAGCAACAACAATCCGCCGAGGACTTGTCCCAACGCGAACGCATCCTGCTACCAAGTGAGTGAATATTTGAGAGGAAATCCCGGTAACCGCAACTGAACCTAAACTGAGGCCACTAATAAGCGAAAACTTGAAGTTCCGTCCTGTAGTACAAATCTTTCATAATGTTGTTTTCCGCTTCATCCCTCAAAATCCAACCAACTCCTTCCACTTTTCAGGTTAGTTCGCTGACCGAAGCTTCGGCTCGCAAATTGTGCAGAAAACATCCGCAGAAGTGCATCAGGTGAGTTGCCCTTTCCTTGAACCCTGTAAAAACTTTGGTTAGGGTTAGACGCAGGCCAAAGATTTTTTGTTACAATACATACCTCCGGGGTCCTGTAATTTGGAGTTTCCGCCCTTTTGTTCTGCAGTTACACGCGCAACCACATCATGCGCACCTATCCGGGGGGCATGCGCATCGATTCGTCCAATTTCAACCCACAACGCCTGTTGGAGTTTTGGCAGTGCGGACTGCAGATGGTCGCGCTGAACTTCCAGACCGCGGACGTCGCGATGGCGGTAGGGCTTTTGCGGGGAAAGAGGCCTAATAAGGGCCTGATTTTCATCGAAAAATGGAATTTTTGAATTTCGCAGGTGAACACCGCCATGTTCGAGCAGTTCGGCAACTGCGGGTACATGCTGAAGCCCCGCGCATTGTGGGACGCCACCCACCCGCTGTTCGGAAGATTCAATCCACTGTCCAAGGTCCAACAAATATTCGAAAATCACTTTAGCATTTCCGAACCCCCTGCTGGACTCAAGATTTTCCCGAACACCTTGGGCTCCAGACCCCCTGAACTCTTTAGGGTTTCATCCCTGAACTTACCCTATGAATTAAGCATCCTGACCTTTCAAACTCTGCCCAAATCGCCCCTCCGATCCTTAAATTTGCATGAATTACCCCCTCAACTTTACTTTTCTGCTCAATGTTCTTTTGCAGGAACTCAGCGCCTGTCCGGCACTGATCCTGCAGCTCACCGTCATCTCCGGCCAGTACGTCAGTCCATCCCTGGCTGGCCTGTCCAGTGCCAGCCCATTCCTGGAGATCGAAATCATCGGAGTGCCAGCGGACTGTGTGAAGGAAAAGAGCAAAATGGTCGGTTAAAGGGCCAGTGGACAAGTTAGAAGCGGAATTGATCTCCAAGAAGGGCCAAATTGTACCAAAGAGGAAACTTTTGGCCCAAATCGGCACATTGTGCCAAAGTTGCAATTGGCCTAAATGGAATGGATTTGCCCAAAATGTTGGAAGTTGGCCCAAAAAGATCCAAGGCATGAAATGGTCCGAAAATCATAAACTGTGGTGGAAGTTGGACCATCGATGTTTCGTTGGCCCAATAATCCACCGGTGTCCCCGCCTCAGTTGGGCCGCAACGGGGTCAACCCCTGCTGGAACCACTCCTGCACCTTCCGCATCGTTTTCGCCGAGTTGGCCTTCCTGCGCATCGCGATCTGCGACGGGGCCGCCAACGGACGGGTGCTGTGCCAACGCGTGGTGGCCGTCCGGTGTCTGCGCCCGGGCTACCGGCACCTGCCCCTGCGGACGCCCAACAACCAGCCCCTGGAGCAGTCCTTCCTGTTCATCCGGTAGATTGATTCAGCCCCGATCAATTGATCGATCCGATCGATATCTGATTGTTGATCCGGATTGGATCCGTAAATCAATATCTGATCATTGATCCCGATCGGATCCGTAGATCAGTGTGTCTCCCTGCTTATGATGCCCATTCCGCCGGTTCAGATCACGCTTCGAGCAGGAGGAGCACATCTACCTGCACGACGAGGACATGGCCCTGAACGCGGGCGCCCCCGCCTCCGGACCCCCCTACTCGGCCCAGCACTCGCCCCACTCCGCCTGCTCCCTCTCCCACCATCCGGCACACGGCCCGCCCAGCTATGAGCCCGAGCTGATCTATCAGATCCTGAAGCTGGACCCGGAGGCCACGGTGAAGGTGATCGGGACAAGGACAGATCAAGACCCCCTGATCAAGACAGATCAAGTTCCACCGAATGTGATCAGATCAGCTGATCAGCAAGCCTTAGATTCACCGATAAGTTCCATTCAAGACCATTCGACCACACTACTCTCGGCTCCGATCAATCCTCGCATCTCTGATCAACTCCAATCTAGACCCTGTGGGCTTTAGAAACTAGAGATCTGATCAAGCCATCAGCCACTTCTCCCTTATCCCACTTGAATTGGTGCCAACCATCAAATTTGTTGGCTTGGTCCCATTTGCTATCTGGACTTTTCTGGTTATTTGGCCCATTCTTTCCAGCCCCTGTCCATCCTCCGGCGTCAGATCTTCGTGCTGCGCATTGTGGGCCTTTTCGTGGACGAAACCCCGACCATTGTGCATGCCGAGTCGAGCAGCACCGTGAGGCAGGTCATCCAGGCGGTAAGTCCGCGTGATGCAATCCTGATCCCGGGATTCCTGAATCGATCACTTCTCTGGAATCCGATCTGTGATCAATTTTTTGGATCCGATCACTTCTTTAAAAGGCCCTGACCAACGCGGGAAAGGGCGGCGAGAGTGCGGATGACTACGTGCTGTTCGAGGAGAGTGTTCAGCCCTTTCCGGTCAGCTCGCCCTCCCCCTCCTTCGACCATCCGGCCCCTCCCGATCCGGAATTTGGCGAAGGTTTTTTCGTGGAAATTTTCAGAAAACTTCTCCTTTCTTTTCAGGCCCCTCCTCAGCGTTTATGGCCAATTCGGGCGTGGCCGATGTCCAGCGGATGTTGCCCCACGGGGAGCCCATCATGGACGCGGTGGCCTGCTGGAACGGGTCCACGCGTAAATTCCATCTGCGCAAGCGGAATAACGTGGTCAGCGGAGGGGTGGAACAGAGTGTAAAAATCGAGTTTAGAAAAATCAAGGGATCATAGTAGAAAATTGAACCCTGAATGGCGTAACTTGCCAGATCGGACGCACCCATTTGGCAAATTTGGGAAGTGGGAGAAGGATTTGATTCCAAGGGGATGGATGGGTGTCCGATCTCGCAAGTTACGCAATCTGGCTTAGGCTTAAGGTTCAAGTTCGATTCTTCCTGGATACGATGATATTTTTCGCCCTTCCATCAGGACCCCTCGGGGCGTTCTCTGTTCTCCGCCATCATCAAGGGCAGCGCCCCTGCGCCTTCCGGAAGCGGTGCCATGTTGATCTCCGGCACCGGCGCTTCCGGTCCTCCTCCGCCCACTCCTTCCGCCTGCGGTCCCTCCGCCTCCGCTTCGGTCTCCGCCTTCGGCGTTCTCTCCCAGCCGCGCAAGCAACACGCGCCCTTCGCCGGCCCTCCGGTGTCGCCCTCTTGGCCCGGCAACAATGCCCAAATGGCCCAGGCAAGGCCCGTGGACGTCATTGAACCGTCGGTGGCCGCGGAAATGGCAGCGGCGGCGGCAGGGGAACACCTGGAGCCGGGTAAGGCAAGGGCATTGTGAGGGAGGGAAGGGAGTGCAGAAACATTATGACATTTTCAACCCGTTGGAAATTGTCATGACATTGTACCATTTATCCCATGGTACTTGGACGGTGAAAGAATCCCCATTGCTCTATCAAACCCCAAATGGAGACATTTATGAGGGAGGGAGCCGACACTTGAGGATTAAGGTGCCAATGAGGATGACAATGGTGTGGTAGGCATCCAAAATGTATAAAATGTAAAACATGTCTCACCATGTTTTTTGGCCTATTTCGTCCCAAATCTCGGATTCCGTTTCGTTGGACCTAAAGTGCCTTTCTGCCAAGGAATGCACCCGCGGGCCAAGTCCATGGGCGAGACCTTCCTGGTGTGCATCCACAACATCTCCGACAACCATCCCTATGCCATTCTGCGCACCAGTGTGAACAACACGGCCCGGGACATCATCAAACAGGTGGCAACAGTGATCTTGATCAATGGGGGGCGATCACTGATCAGATGAGGCAACCTTATCATGGTCCATGGGCCAGATCTAGCCCAATGATCTTTGATCCCGTAATTCTCAAATTAACTCTGATCCTTGCTCAGTTAGTATAAGGCGATGACTCCTCTCTGTCCCTATTGAGCTCCTTCCCATTGATCAGGATTCAGGATAATCTACGACCTTTAAACTTTGATCCTTTATTTCCACCCCCATCAGCAGATCTTCGCCAAGACCCAATGCTACGACGTGGATCTGGACGAGTTCGCGCTGGTGGAGGAGGTCGGCGTGGTCGCCGGCGGCCAACAGCAGGCCAAAGTCGCCAAGCAACAGCAACAGTCGCCGGCGACAACTGCGCCAAAGTATCGGCTGCTGGAGGCGGAAGAAAACATTTGGAAGGCGCAGAGTCGCTGGGGCGGGGCGCCGGGGCGATTTCTGCTGGAGCGCAGGGACCAGGTGGCGAGCAAGTACCTGGAGGACAACAGTCGCCGGGCGGCCAAAGAGTGGCTGGGCGAGTCCAACAGTCGCCGAGGGGCCAAGGAGTCGCTGGGCGACCACCGAGGCGGGGCCAGCATCGCCAAGAGCCCACTGTTCTACTCGTCCATGCCCTCCTGCTGCGTGCTGCCCGCCTCCATCTACAACAACACCGGCGCCATCGGGCCCTCGGTCGCCTCTCTTTCTGCTCGCTCGGCCGCCGTGTCGCCGGCGAGCGCCGTCGCCCCGCTGCGCAAGATCTCGCTGTCCTCCATGCGCTCTATCCAGATCCCCAAACTGCGCAACACCCGATTCGGCAAGTCCCTGACGCTGGACGGCCAGCAGCAACAACAGCAAAATCGGCACAAGGACTCCACCGGATGATGGATGGAAGAAGAGCAATTGAATGTTCCAAATTTATCCTCTTTGATGAACAAACAATCGCTGGGATGGCAATACATAATAAATAAATAATGATAATAAATAATAAGCGATGGTAATATTAATGCACTCTGCGGATGGTCAGACAAGTGAATAGATAATTATGGTAATTGAAGGACAGAACAAACGAAATTCGAATGAAAGAAATGGAATTGGTTGACTGATTGAATTGAATAGGGCAAGTAAGTGATCGAATCCTCCGTTTTGCGACTTTTGTTGTGATCATTGCTAATTGGTCGACTATTTCAATTGCTTTTTGGCACTTTCTTTATTCGTCCCCCTTCTTTTCCTCTCCATCTTCAACCTCCTCTTCGTTCTACTTCTTCTCCTTTTCCTCAGTCTCATCTCCTTCTCCTTCCCTTTTTTCATCTTTCTTCTCCTCTTCAACCACGGCACCATTCTCCACCTTTCCGCGATTATTCCCTCCGCAACGCTTGTGTTGGTACCTTTGTTTGATCTCCTCGTTGCTGACCAAGATGTTTTGCTCACGAGCATAAGTGACCTTAAAAATTTGAATGAGGTCTTTGAAGCAGTTGTATTTCATGCGTTTTCATCCCATTAAATGCAAAAATCTTAATTCTTCCTCCCTCGCCCCATCCCAACAAACTCGTCCCATGATCAATCTGACCTTGATGAATCTGCCCATCTGCCAACTGTAATCCAAGGCGTTCATTGCTGAAACACCCCAAAAAATGGTCAAGAAATGGTTCAAAAATGCCGGCCGATTACCGCGAGTTGCCTGTTCCGCAAGTCTCATCTGGACCAATGCGTGGTGTCTGCTGGGCAATCCATCGGGATTCATTTGGCGCTGTCTCAGATACACATCACAGTCCATCACTTCTCCGTAGCAGGAAAACAACATGATCAGCTTGAAAACAACGGGGTTATACAAAATTGTAAAATGAATTGAAAAATTTAAAAAATTAAAAAATAATTTACGTCATATCGTGTCAACAATTTGCCATTGAATCCAGATTCGATACCAGTGACAACAAGGACCTGAAAATCATAAGTACATGAGGAAAGGACGATTAAGGAGTGTCAAGTTTGTAATAGTCAGGGACGTACCCAGGATTTCGGGATGGGGGGGGGCAGGAGCAGGAGCACAAATTTTTCTCCGATTTTTTCAATTTTTCCCTTTCTTTTCGATTTTTTCTTCCCTTCTTTCTCCCGATTCCCTGAAACTTTTTAATTTTTTGGCGATGGGAGGGCAATTGCCCCCACCCTAGGTACGTCCCTGGTAATAGTCCCATGTAAAGTGAAATGAAATATCTAGAGGGTAGATGCTGACCGGCGACTGGGGGTTTCGAGTGCGCTCCACCTCCCGCTCGCGATCCTCCTCCTCTTCCTTGCGAACATATTGGTTGTTGTATTTGTTGCTAGGCGCGTAAGTCCCCGGTCGCAAATGTCTCGTCACACCCAGTGGCATTTTGGCAATGAATGTATTTTTACGCTTAATTGATTAGAAAATTGAGGAATAAAATGGAATAAATTTGTATTTCAATTTGTTTTTTCTTTACCATTTTTTCCTCGTCTACAACTTCTTCCTGTTCCTGACCATCCTCTCCCGCCTCATTCGCCACACTTTCGGCACTTGTCACCGCATGTGTATTTGGGTTGCTGTTGCTGTTGTTGGCGTTTTGTCCAAAGGTGACTCGGAGCGAGGGTGTTGTTCGGTTGGAGAGAAATTGGTCATAATTGTATTTTCGGCCAAATTGCACGTTGATGTATCTGAAATATGGAGGAAATAACACAGTTGTAATGGGTTATTATTTCAGTCAGGGGCCACAGCTAAAGGAGAGGCCCGCACGCAGGGGAGAAGGGGATCCCCCCCCCCAAAAAAAATGCCAAAACAAAAAATCAAAAGGGTCCCTCTGTAATTTTTTAGGTAAATTAATTTTTTTCGAATTTGAATAAAAGTGACCGATTTCTTTAAAAATCGTCAAAAAATTCTCCGGGGCTGGAGGGGTTGTCCCCCCCCCCGAAAATTTTTCCTGCGTACGGGAATGTCATAAGATGTCATCAACAGGGATGCATCATTGGAAAAAAAATAAATAAATAATAATAATAGCATGGCAACCTTGATATGAACTGTCGAAAGAAAGTCATAAGAGATTCCACTCTTTTAGAAATTTCATTTTCCTTTTTTCTTTCCTTTTTTCTACCTGCCACATCCCTCCCATCTCCCATTAAGAATGGTCCATCATACTTGTCAATCAGCCAACTGTTGTTCATGCGCTCCAATGCTCGCCGGGCTGCCTCCACTGAACGCATTTGAATGTACGCAAAATGGCTTTCGAACGGGAAATAAACATCGAGCACCTGAAATTCATCGCTTCCGTCATCGAATTGTGCGGCATGGTTGAACGCATAGACGAGCTGGAAATTTGATGGAAAATGTTTTTAGGAATAGAGAATGGAATTATTTCTTTAAAAATCACATTTCTCAATGAAATCTTCCGGCCTCGCCCGAGCAATCGATTGACATATAGTATTCTGGTGTCAGTGTTCTGTTGGTTTCCGCGTCTTTGTCTCTGTTGTCCCGCTTCCGTTCCTTCATTTTTTGGCTTCGATTTATTATTATTTAGACTTTTTGTTGGAACAAAGGTGCGCGGACGTCGTTTGACCGCATTTCCTTGATTTCCGAACCTTTGCCTGTCGCCGGCCATGCTTTACTAAATTCGACTAAATAAATTAATTGTTCGTTTCCTTCTAAAAATTAATTATAAAACTGAATAATGGGTTTTAACCCCCAAAGTTATATGTTATATGCACCCAGTGAAGATAATAAAGGCTTTTATTTTTCCAAAACAAAAACAAATGGCTAACAACCAACATGCAAAAATGTCAAATAGGTGTGGTCTGATGATAAAATAATTCTGATCGGTGGTGATTATTAATTCATTGGGGCAATGCCAACAACGGGTTGATGTCCTTCGGGAGGTAAGACACGTTCTTGGAATGCGCGAGCATTTCCGCGATCTCTTCCGCCGCCTCCAACTTCCGCAACTCAATCAGCCCATCGCCCACTGAGGAGAAGGCCTGTGCCAGCAGTTTGGAAGCCTGCGCATCTCCTTCGGCCGTCGTCACCGCGGCCAACTTCATCTGTTCCGCCTTCTCCACCAAATACCGGGCCTTCTCTGCCTCCTGTTGAGCCACTTGCTTCATCTCCACCGCCTCGGTAAATTCACGCCCAAAGGACAAGTGCGTCTGAAAGTGAGATAAGACCGATTATGGGTTAAAAATTTTCCAAGTTTAAAAA
Source organism: Rotylenchulus reniformis (assembly GCA_001026735.1). Lineage (NCBI taxonomy): Eukaryota > Metazoa > Nematoda > Chromadorea > Rhabditida > Hoplolaimidae > Rotylenchulus > Rotylenchulus reniformis. Next base: position 983 of record LDKF01000126.1, on the reverse strand, counting down.
ATGCTTTACAATTGAAATGTCGTCGAGTATAAACCCGAATTGTTTCGCTCTTTCGGCCAATTCCACGGACACTCGATGGCTGACCGTTTCACGTTGAGTGATCATCTCGTGTGCATCAAATTGGGCCTACAAATACAAACAAAAAATAATAATTTGATAAGTTTAAAATTACAATAATAAAA